>PNEQ01063467.1:0-10132 GCA_003012365.1 Medauroidea extradentata
AGAAGAAAAAAGGCTGACAAAGAAGTCCAAGAAGAAAATAAAAAGAAGAGAGTGAGAAGAAGACTAGGCAAAAGGAAGATAGAAGACAGTGAAAGTTACTGTCCAGGGGGATTTTGAAATGAAAAACATGCACCATCAACTTTGAAGCCTGATTTCTCAAAAGTGCTTTTTTTCATATTGAGGTACATTTTTCTCAAAATCTATTTAAGTTACAGACTTCAAATTTGGTAGGAATATTCTATGTAACTATCTTAGTTTGCCTTACCACTTTTACTTAAATAAGTAGTGTTTTACCATTTTTAAAAAAATATTTTTTTTTTGACCAAAAATATTACTAAAATGTAAATTTTTTTAAAATTAAAAAAAAGAGAGATACATAAATAATTTTGGTAGGGAAGGCACAAGCAGGTATGCTTAATTATGTGGCAAAATCCCAAGATGATACGATTGATAGTTTCTTAAATAACTGTACCTGAATGTGAGATGTTTTCCCATTTAAACACATGTACTTTATGAAAGGTACTCGGTCCCCTTAAGTAATTTTGACTCGGTGTATCGTGATGCCTCTTAGGAGTATGATCAAGACCGGAAGAGGATTAGTAAATACTATTATAAATAACCTACCCTTCGAAGCACATATTCCTGGGTACAGATTCTGTGGACCAGGAACTAAGCTGTAGAAGGGGCTCGAGTGCGGTGATGTCAGAGTTAACCAATTAGACAAGGCGTGCAAGGAGCACGACATAGCCTATACCAACAGTAACAAGCTGGAAGACAGACATGCTGCTGACACTGTACTTGCAAATAGAGCAAAGAAGATTGCTAAATCTAAGGAATCAAAGTTTGGTGAAAGAGTAGCTGCTTGGGGAGTATCCAAGATCATGAAGATTAAAGTCAAGAGAAGAATGGGATTGCGAATAAATGGTAGCATATCCAATCCTACAAATACTCGAATTAAATCCATACAGTCTGACAAAAATATAGTTAGCCAGAAGAAAAAGAAGACCAGAAAAAATAAGAAAGAAATGCAAGAAACAAGGAGACTTCCTGCCTCTACTCCTGCCTGGCCTGGTAGCATTAGGGGGTCTGATTGGTGGAGTTAGTGGTATTGCCAGAGTAGTGAATACATCGAAAAACCAAGGTAAGCAGTTGGAAGAACTTCAACGCCACAACAATCAAATGGAAGCTATTGCACTAGGGTCAAAAAACGGGAAAGGACTTTACATAAGACCTTATCCTGTGGGCGGAAAATGTCTGATAAAAGAACCAGTAAGAGAAGGAAACAGTCCTAAACCGACTACCCAACAGACCAAAAATAAACTTGGATTTAATAAAGTTTGGTAGAAAATTACACATTCCTCATTTCAGGGGTGTGTTCATGAGAGACAAATTACCAACAAAACCAAGCCTTAACGAATGTGGAATTAAAATTTTTGATTCGGCTAACGGTCGGGGAACTCACTGGGTGTTGTATAAATATATGGAAACAATGTTGGTTACTACGACAGTTTTGGAAACCTTCGTCCTCCCATAGAAGTGCGCAAGTATTTTCAGGGGATGGAACTAAGTTATAATTATTTCAATGAGCAATTACCTACCCAGTGGAACTATGGACATTTGTGTCTCAAATTCTTAATTAATGATTAATAAATGTTGATACAAGCACAACTTTGTATCAGTCATGTATGTAACTTTGATCTAGACGGGCAAGAACTCAGAGCTGCGCTCCCTGCATTTTCCAGCTCTAAATTTAAAAGGTTCATGGTCAGTGGGGCTAATTGATTTCCAAACTTACTTCTCCGTACCTAATGAAGATAGTTCAAATTGTAAATTTCGATATGTGAAAAGTTGCATCACTGAAGAGGCTACTGTGCCTACAGGATCATATGAGATTGGAAATATTGCAGCTTACATCAAGCAAGCATTAGGTACTGACGTAACTTTTGTTTTGCGAGGAAATCCAAAGACTCTGAAAAGTGAAATTTTATGCAGCGAAGATATCGACTTTACCGAGAAAGATACAATAGCATCCATGCTGGGATTCGAACACAGCGTGTATGAGAGAGAATAAGTACACCACTCAACACTACCTGTAAACATCTTGCCGGTGAATGTTATAAGAGTAAACTGCAATCTTGTAACATGCTCATATATAAATGGTAAACCGAACCATACACTTCACGAGTTTTCGGCGACTGTTTCGCCCGGATTCAAACTGGTAGAAGTCCCGAAAAATCTAATTTATGCACCAATCATAGAAAAGTATGTGCAGGAAGTTATTGTTCGTATAGTCGACCAGGATGATAAACTAATTAATTTCAGAAACGAAGAATTTACATTGCGCTTGCACTTGAAGAAAGTTGGGCTTGAGTTTTGGAAAAAAATTATAAAAACAAGTATCCCCACCAAGCCAAAGGTTAGTGTGTCTTGAGCAACCAGTGTGTTAACACGTAAAAATATTGTGATCTTGAAGAGTTTAGGCTTCAAAGTCAAGAAGAATGGAAGCGGAAATACTGAATGTGGACGAGCCCGTTAGTTACGAGGATTCCATAACAAAGACTGAATTCCATGCTTATTCACCATACCTGCCCGGACCATACTAGCTGTCGTCCGAAGTTCGAATACCGGTGCAAAACCAGGAAATCTATACTTTACCATGTATCTCATACTTGAGATTCAGAGGTACGTTAACAAAGGCTGGAAATGCCTTACCTGTAACCACCAAGATAATTAGAAATTGAGTACTTCACATGATTAATAAAATAGCTTCTGAACTGAATGGTGTCGAGGTTGATCAGACATGGGATGTAGGTATTACGACTACTATGAAGAACTACCTGTCTCTAGCACACAACCAACTACACGCAGCTAAAATGGCCGGATGGGGAATCAAACCAAATTATAAAGTTCCTGAATATGAAGGTGGAAGATTTGAAATATGTGTACATCTTTCCTCGTTGCTAGGATTCGCCGAAGATTGCAAGCATATTATAGTGTATTCTAAACAAGAATTGGTCATACTTTTAGCCAATACTCAGACAAATGCTTTACTGGATACTTAAGAAAACCGAGAGGTCACAACACTCTCTATACAATCGATAGAGTGGCTGCTGCCACATGTTCAAGTAAAAATGGAGGGGAGAATAAAACTACTCAAGTTATTCGAGAAAGGAAAGAATATAGATGTATTTTTCCTCATCGCGGGGCTTGGAAACATGTCCGGACCTTACTCAGTCTCAAAACGTGAATTGGAATGTTAAATCATCATTTGCAATGGAAAAACCACGCTACATATTTCTAGCATTCCAGACCGAAAGACGGAATACTACAAGTGCAGATCGATCAAAGTTTGATTACATCAATATAAAGAATGCCAGGGTTTATTTGAACTCTGAAAGTTTTCCATACATGGACTTGAACGCAAATTTCAGTAATGGTTCTTTCATGTTGGCATACCAAATGTTTGCAGATTTCCAGAAATCATACTATGAACACAAAGCTTCGACCACACTCGAACCTGATGAGTTTATGAACAGTACCTCGCTCCTTGTATTTGACGTAAGTAAACAAGACGATCGTATAAACACAGGAGTAATTGATTGTCGCATTGAAATGACTGCAGCGAAGAATATACCTGCCGGCACACAGGCCTATGCTTTCATTATGTACGACCGTTTGGCAACATATAATGCAAGGGATAAAATGATGAAAATACTAACTTAACCTCAGTTCGATCCTGGACGTCAACATGTACGCAAGCATCAATTGCTACCAGTCTCAACTCTGATTTATTCTTAAAGAGGTTAGCATAACATACCAGTTCGGAAAAGTGACAATGCATAGCTTCCGGCCACCATTTCACTGGAAATTGTTGGATAAGAAAAGTAAATGCACCAATAGATGGCTGACAAAAAATTACAATGGACTATACTGGGAAGATGGATATAAGGATTATGAGAAAATTAGACGTATTAACTGAAATTATAGGTGATAAAGTTGTCTTTGTTACCGGGGTGGAGCAGAAAAAATGGCTAAGTATTTATTGCAATGTTAATATTAGAGACTTGCAAACTACGTACAAGTGCCCGTCGCTCTGCTACTTGAAAGCAAAGTTCGGCTGGCTTGAACACGGCTGCGAGTCTTGTGAGCTGGACCTGACCTTCTCCCGCCTGAACGTGCTACTGCTACGACTGTGGTGTTTGGTAACCCCAGTGGCGTGAGCTAGTGTGACGTCAGAGTAGGTAGTATATAGCAGGCCCGGACGGGAGGACCGCACATTTACTGCTCGGTCAAGTTACTATGTTAGTGTGTGCAGACCCTGCTGAACAATGGACACTAGATTTCGACCAGAAGAGTTCCACGACTACATCGAGGTGGAAGTTGGTTTTCGCCGGTTGCACTACATACCTGTTGGTCTTCCAGACCGTCTCGAATTCTGCAATGGACTTGAACACTTTCTGTGGGTCAACGACGAAGATGTGTTCAGTGTGACGCCTATTCCCTGCAAGTTTGTAGACTGTCCAGTTTTCCATCTCCGAACAGATAGCCCGCTACCATCCACAACTGAGGAGCTTATTAATCGAGCTAAAGGTGAGATCATCACTCGCTACAACAGTGGGAGTTGTATCACCTACGTACTAAGACGTGATGAACAAGTTATTCGCTGGGTGGAACGGTGCAGTGGCTGGAACCACACTGCCATATTGAACAAAGGGAAAGTTCGGTGGAAGTCTCCATGCACACCTCTGATGTGTGAAGTTTATTTGTTAATCCATCATCATGTACAGGGGCCATGGAACTGAAAGTTTTCTGTTTTCACGTATCAAGCAAATGGCTTACAAGAATCACAGAAAAATGATAGAATATCCCGGCTACAGGCATATAATCTTTAGTGACAAAATTCGCAATGACATTTATATATACTTTAATTACGATGCTCGCAACTACATTTTTGAAGACTCTGAAGACTAGAAACCAATAGTACGACCTGACCGCACCAAGGAGAATGCTATACCTCACCCCATGTTCGAGCCCTGGGCAGACAACTATGTCTACGCAGTTACCAGCAAACAATGTGTAATTTATGAAATTCAATTTGAAAGCGATGAAAGTAGTGGTGATTATCTGAACAGAACATATTTTGAAATGTGTACAGATGGCATCCATTTTCGTGTAACGTTCAACCCCATCTCGCCACGCACTACAAGCAATGTTACAGCTTGTTTTGCATGTGAAGGTGTTAACTGTCCAGTTAATTTATGCAAATAATTTTTGCCACTACCATTGACTCTGGACCAAATGAAATCAGGGGTTGAGACACCAGTGTGTGTTGTTGTGGATAAATGTGTTGGACTGCAACATAACGTAAGTGTAATAACATCTACGCATATCCAATGCCTTACAGCATGTTGTGTTTCTCACCTGTGTCCTGTGTATAGAGAAAAAGTGATGCAAGATATCAATTTCTCACCAGCAAATTTTTTGACGGGATATTACAAAAGAAAAATGTAAATATATGTCGGTGAAGACAATACTTAATTATCAGTCAAGATGGAGGAGGCAACATGTAAGGACGAGTCTTCAAGTGAATATGAAGCAGAAATTTCTGGAAATTTCTGGAAATTTGTTCTGCTACATCAAGTATCATTTCAGTCGTATGTGTACAAGAATATGGGACATTCTGATAAATTGTACCAGTTTTCCGTGTAGAAGATGAGTGGGTTTTTCCCAGCACTACCCTCCATACACCACCACCGCTCCGCCACATCCACCATTTTGTGAAGATATCCAGTTCTCTGTGGACCACAAACACGACAACATGCAGCGCTTCTCTCCTGCTGAGCATTACGATCACGTAAAGCCTGGAGATCAGTGTGTGGAGTATTCCTACTGGGATGGTGAAGGGAACTACCGCGAATACACTGAAGAGTGCAACTTGGGCGAACATTGGCTGTATGCACATTATCCTACGAGTTGGGAACATTGTCAAGAGATGATTGGCTGCTATCCTGAAGGGAAATGTGTTGTGTTCAACATGCGGAGCAGTACACAGCTACCTGCCTCCAATGAAGACGTAGCTCATGCACTTCTGCAAAAGCAATTAACTATGCAGAGACTGTTGTCGCCAGATCTCTCCGAGACTGAAGCCTTCTCTACATCCTGTGACAATGCTGAAGATGGTGACCAAATTCTAAGTTATGATGTTGGAGCCCAGACAGCCCTGGAAGGACAGGACGTTGTTGGTGATTCTACATTTATGTGTCCTGTTGTTGGAGAGGACTACCTTGCTGCCTTGGTGCGCAATCATGTGCGTGCAATACTCAAAGACATTTAAAAGTACTTGAAGATTCATGATGTATCTAAATATTTGTTGTGGTAATATGTGGTTGGACTCTTGTATTTGATGGGAAATGCTGGTATGATATATGTACGTGTGTGTATATATATATATATATATATATATATATATATATATATATTACATGGAGAAAAATAAATAAACATGATAAAATGAATTTTCATGATTTTTTATTTCCTAGCAATTTAGTAATACCTCCTTTATCATAAACAGTGTTGTATAATTGTTAGTAAACCAAAATATTGATTTCTGAAAATTATTTATAAACTGTGTCGGAAATCAACAATTACTACTCTTTACAACTTAAAGTATGAAAAAATACAAGTTAAAGTGCTGTCGTGCCCACCGAGCGGCAAGTGGACACGCAAGTTATCTTACACAATATTTAAGTTTTATAAATGAAATATTTACGTTCGATTAAATGAATTTATTACAAGCAAAGCCAAAAGCTATTACACAAAGTGATTACTCACTGTTTACACTTAAAGCGATGAAGGATGCTGGTAACAGACCTAACAGAATTACGTTTAAGGTTAGCAAGTTCATAGCTACATCAGAGAAGTGTCGTGGACCGTCGTGGTGCAGAGCTCGCTGACACAGACGGCGAAGGTTCCGACGTCTCTAGTAGATCAGTTCAGACTGGGGCGAGGTCCAACATGGCGGGCCTTCATATAGTCGTTTAGCTTCTACCGGAAGTAAACCCCCTCCTCTTGAATAGTGCCACAATACAGGGTTCTCATTGGCTACAATACTGGTTATGATAAGAGTGGCGTGGCTCGAACATGTGACTGTGTGAATGTTCACAACAGGACGTTGAGTGATTGCATGTTCCCGTCGAAAAGCGGTCTGGCGTTATCATGGTTAGAATATATCACGCCACATGGCCTAGAAGCGAGTGTGAAATTAACTCAACCGGTTGTCCGGTTCCGTTGAAGTAAGATAGTAACACTGCTAGTAAGTGTGATGAAATGTTTCAAAGGCACACTGGAATGCCAGGCCATAACATCACCCCACCTTTCAAATAGGATTTTGACCCCAAAATCTGGTGAATAAGGTGAAGAAACATACTTGGGTTGGTGGAGCTATAGTTAAGAGTCGACAGCGAAGTGAGTGCTGTCTTGCTATAGAGTATAGCTAGGAATGGCGTTATCAAGTGCTCCTGGATTCGCCGGGAAGTGACGAATCTGGACCTGCTCGCTATATCGAAGTGTTGGTCTGCGTCACAATCTCTCTCCTCTGGTCGACTGCGGATGTAGTACTTCCTGAAGCGGTGATAGGGTCTTGGCGTAGCGCAACAGCTCTGTAGTCTTCGTTGCTTGAAGCTGTATGAATTCGCTAACCAAGTTATAGCATTATAAAATCTCAAAACTACAAGGACTGAATTTAATATTCAACCGTGTCAAATTTAATGAACCCGACTTTAAATTGCAAGAGGGATACCTGCTTCAGCTTCCTTCATCAATCGATGTACATTATTTTTGTTTACATAACATGAATGGTTTCTGAAACAAATACTAAACAACATATTAACATATGCATACAATATGCAATACTGAATATACAAGTACCCTTTGTAATTATTTTCTTCAATACATTATTCAAAACTGTTCAAGTTTGCTAATAATGTCTTTCATTACATTTATTTAGTTACGTTAATCAGTTCATATCTCTGTTTCTTTAATTATTTCTAATATATATAAAGTCTTTCAATTATATTTAATTGATTATTATTTTCTTATCTTTTTATTGAATCTCCCAAATCAATTAAGAATTACTTTAACATAATACATCTCTGTGAATTATTCAAACAATTACACTTTAAGAATTTACTAAAATTTTTATCAACTTTAAGTCACTACTTATTATACTTTATACAATATGGATATATATTTTCTCTTTATTTTTTTTTCATATGTTTAACTCTTTCTCTTGTTAACCGATATTATTAATGATCGCGCACATTACTCTGCTTTTAGCACTGCACATTACACAAACACTTCCTTTAGTTACTGCGTATCACTGCATTCCTACTGAAGCATGTCGTGACTACTGGAGTGTTTCTCTGGATTGGGATTGGCTGCTGGGCTCTCGGTAGTAGATTGCACATCTCGACGTCCTCGGTTCGACCCTCGGTCGATACATCCGGAACTGCATTCGGTGGGTTACTGGAGTGTTTCTCTGGATTGGGATTGGCTGCTGGGCTCTCGGTAGTAGATTGCACATCTCGACGTCCTCGGTTCGACCCTCGGTCGATACATCCGGAACTGCATTCGGTGGGTGAGGTGTGGCAACCTTCCTCAGACATTTCGTTCACAGGGCCTTGATTCGACATCTCAGGCACAGCAAGACGATGGCGATGCCACTCAAACTCAGGAAAGTAAATATGAGTGACATATGCTTCCCAACATGATGATCAACAATTTTCTGCTGTTTTAGACTTTTAATTTGTGACATAAGTTGATTCAGATCTGCGTTCTCATCAGGATTCACCTCAGAAAGATCAATTTTAAAATCAGCTTTAGCAGATTCAATTTCATTTACTTCATCTGTTAACAAGGACATTACGCTTGATAGTTTAATTTATTTTACATTATATTTTATTTTTGTAACTTTATTACTGTGAGGTAATAATTGAACTTTGTCATTAAGAACCATACAATTGCTCACCTGTGACAACTTACCCTGCACCTCGATCCACTTCTCCTCTACACTTAAACCACTATTATTAGGACAAATCTTAGTTACTTTCATTTTCTCTGGTATAGAATATAACCAGCTGTCTCCATCTACAGACCTTATAAAAACTGGCATAAATGAATTACTTAAAATTTCTCTCTTACACAAAGTACTATCTTGCTTAGTCGAAGAGACTATCATATTCGCAAGACAATTCGGGACCTTGACCGAATAAGTAGCTACATTAGCTGGACATACAACGTTACTTCCTCCTCTACAATCTCCTATATCTCTCTCCGTCATTAGTGCGTAAAACTGTCTATTCTCTGAAATCGCTATATACGAATGACTAGGAATTATCTGAACATATCGATTCAAACTTTTCTCGTACACCGGAAATGGATATGCCTTATACACTGTAAAATATCTATTGTTTGACTTCAAAGGGATTTCAATGATTAATTGAATACTATCAGACGTAGCTAACGCATGAACTGTAGTTATTTCATAATAATTATAAACTTGATCTAAATCTGTACCCGTAATCAATGTCTTGTCAGAAGGTAATTTCAAAGCTATACCTCTTAGTATCTCTGACAAGTTACCCGGAGTAAGCATAATACTTGGAAGTTTTCCTGGAGAAATAATATCTAAGGACGTTTTAATTTTCAAGATCTCCTGTTTAAACAATTGAAACATTAACTCTAATTCTCTCACCAAACTATTATATTTTATAATTGCTTTAAGACTAATCGCAACATGTTGAATTCTTCCTGACATAACCTCACTAGTTCTCAGACTGTGAGCTAAATTATTTGCTAATTCATTAATATTTTTCGCGTTTCTCTCTACTTTATCATTTACGCCTTTCACGTACGTCAACTGTTTTTCAACTACATGTATAAGTTTCTCCTTTCTATCATTCAGTTCACTAGATATCTCATGTATCTGTACATAATCATCATTAGTAAGGGTTCCAAAAAGAAATTTTAAAACTGAACCTCCTACATGAATTAGACCTCTCTTTGATCTATTGTTCCTATTTGGCAATATCAACAACTCATTTCATCGTCTAACCCATTTATCATTTTCTCTAAT
>PNEQ01063467.1:10232-24970 GCA_003012365.1 Medauroidea extradentata
TTCTTGATATTCTCTAATTGAGTTTTGAATCTGTGAATAACCTGTTCCAAGTCCCTGATGGGTAGATCTAGCACAATCGTCCATTTGTCTCCAGTCAACAGCACATCATTTTCTTGTATTAGAATCACGCCAGCGCCTATGGTGCGATCTGCAATGCAAACCAATAATCGCGTGTCTAAGTTTCCTTTTCGAATTATTTTACCTCATTAACTATATTCAATTAATACACAAGTTTATGATCACTCATCATTTTTTAACTCATCATTATTCTCATCATTTTCACTATGCTCAGTAACATTTCTAGCATTGGAACGCAAGCGCAAATTATATCTCTCGTCTCTACTCTGTTGGACTTTATTTCGCAAATATTTCGACGGTTCCCAAACATCGTTACTATCAACCTCATTATTTTCCTCGTCACTATTTTCTAGAAGGCTTTGTTCGCAAGGATTTTCTGTAACTATCTCTTCAACTTCATCTATTTCTATTTCACTTAAAAAGGGGCGCGATGTGGGGTAACTACCACTATCTGCAGACTCTGATTCTGATTCTCCTTGAGAATTACCCCTACTCTCATTTTCAACATTATGCGCATTTATTTCTTCTTCTACGATATCGTAATTTTCACTTGTATTCCGCGGATCTATTTCCTCAATAGAATTACCCGTTTCCACAATTCCCGGGCTACCTTGTCCCTCACCTAACTTGGCTAGTTTCAACCCATCACTGTGGACAGTTACTTTTCTCTTCTCCATTAACATCTCGTATGTCGTTTCACCTAATTTACTTAATACTTTATGGGGTCCAGACCAATACTTATGGAACTTGGAAACTTTTCCTTTCTTTACACTGGGTGTGTGCAAATACACGTAATCTCCTACATTTATAATTGGCACCTTGGCTTTCTTATCATAATATTCTTTCTGTTTCTGAGAAGCTAGCTTATTCCTTTGCCTAGCTACTTCATGAGCTTCTTTTAATTTTTCACTTAACCTCTTCACGTGATCACCTACAGCGTTACCCCTCTGGTTTGTCACTTCCTGACAACTGAGGTCCCCTAAGGGTGGCAACCTGATTTCTTTCCCGTACAACATGAAATGTGGACTGTATCCCGTAATAGAATGTGGGGTAGTCCTATATGCGTGAACTGCATATGCTAAATATTCCTCCCAATCACTACCATATTCATTAACGTAATGAGAGATCATGTCCGCTAGGGTTCGATGAAGTCTCAACGCGTCCATTACATTGCGGTATAAACGGAGTAGTTTGAAGTTTCTTTATTATCAACAATTTACACGTTTCTAACATTAACCTGGATACGAAATTTGTCCCTTGATCTGTCAACAATCTCTCTGGACAACCATGTTTTAATACTATCTGCTGTACAAAATATTTTGCTACTGTCTCAGCACTCTGATCTGGTATCGGCACGGCCTCACAATATCTAGTAAAATAATCCATGAAAGTTAAGACGTATTTGTTTCCCTTTTCACTCACAGGTAAGGGTCCAAGGATATCTAACGACACTAATTCGAAAGGATACGTCACCTCTGGCAAAGAACCTAATGGCGCTTTTGCTGCTTTGGTACTTTTCCTACGTATGCATTCATCACAACTTAATATAAAATCTTCAACGTCTTTATTTAAACTAGGCCACCAGTATATTAACTTTAACAAGTTTTGTGTACGTTTTACACCTTGATGGGCAGAAAATGGAGTAATATGATGAAATTCAATTACTTGAGGAACGAGAGTTTCAGGTATAACGACCAACCTTCGGTCACCTTCACATTTACATAGAATACCTCTGTCATCTACAGTGTATTCTTTAACTTTACTTTTTAATATTTCTTGACAAACATTGTCATTATTTTGTTCCTTAATTATAACTTCCCTTGTAGGAATATCTTTCACAACAGAATTTACCATGCGCGACAAACAATCTGCATTTAGATGTTTCTTTCCCGGCTTATGGGTCACCTCTTAGTCAAATTCAGACAACCTGAGTGCCCACCTAGTCAGTCTCGAACTAGGGTCCTTTAAGTTCAAAAGCCATTTCAACGCAGCATGATCTGTAACTACTGTAAATTTTCGTCCATACAAATAAGCACAGAAATATTTAGTTGCAAAGACTAGTGCACATAACTCTTTCTCTGTAGCACTATAATTTAATTCTGCTTTGTTTAACTGTCTACTCGGGTATGCTATGTGTCTCTCTTGTCCTTCTCTCATTTGAGACAAAACGGCGCCAAGAGCATAATTACTGGCGTCTGTACTTACTATAAATGGTTGTGAAAAGTCTGGATAAATTAAAATCGGATATTCCATCAACTTCTGCTTTAACGTTTGAAATGCATTTTCTTTTTCTGTACTCCAATAAAATTTTTCATCTTTCTTTGTGAGTTTTGTTAACGGTCTCGCTAATTCGGCGAAATTAGGCACAAATTTCCTATAGTACTGAAATAAGCCTTTAACAGATCTAACCTCAGTTACATTTCTCGGCATAGGGAGTTTCTTAATTGCGTTCAAATTCTTAGGGTTCGGTTCTACTCCTTGAGAACTAACAACGTGACCCAAATACTCTACACTATCTTGTACAAATGAACATTTACTAGGTTGTATCTTTAAATTGGCTTTTTCTAATCTTCCTAATACTTTATCTATTCTTTTCGCATGTTCTTCCAGGTTACTGCTAAATATAATTTTGTCATCCAGATACACTAAGCATCTCTAGAGATGTGTCCTATCCTACCACAATTAAAACATTTTACGTTGTTATACTGTTCCTTGCCGGTACTCGTGTTCTTGGGAGTATAACTACCTGCTCCAGCTTCACTATTACCATTAAAATCTTGTTTCGAACCACGGTAACACGAGTTAAAACTGCTTCTTCCATAGCCTCTGCTATGCGAAGAGCTTTCGCCACGATTCGCGTAACCCCGTGCCACACTTGCTTGCTGTGAAACTATGAATACTTTCTTTTTTTTGCGGATCTTCCGATCTAGTTTTGCGTTCCTGATGAGTTTCTGTTATCTCTAAAGCGATGGCTAAATGTTCCGCTTCGTCCATAGTTTGCGGCATTTTGTATCTCAACTGGACACCTACATTACCTAGTAGACCATCTGTAAAATATGCTAATAATCTGTTTTCAGCCTCCTGATTTAAAATTTCCTGCTGTTCTGCACTTTCTACCTGCTGTATAGTTTTCTCGCACAATTTACGACATCTATCCGCGAAGCTTTGTGCATTTTCACCAAATTTCTGTTTTACGGTATGCAACATATAATAATGAAACTGCAATGGCTGATGTTCTCGAAAACGTTCGGTTAATTCTTCCTTGAGAATTTTAAAAGTTATATAACCTTATAACCTGGGACAAGTGGCGACGAAATGTGCTGCTAGACCTTTCAATTTCATTTTAGTCAACTTGACTTTATCTTTATCTGTCCAGTTGCCCAAGCTGGCAGAACTTTCTACGCTTTCTATAAATTCATGAACAGGCGGAGAACCTTTCTCTCCCGACCATTTTTCTACTAACGTTACGACTGACAAGTCTTTTGTTATTTCGCTACTTTGCATGCTTGCTGGAGGGTTCGACATAGTGAGCTGTGAGTTCTACGTCACAAACTTTTATTATTAATCGTTTAACTGTGACAACGGTATCCACGTCTTACGATCAAAAGTGCGCTTCTTAGGCACGTCTTATTGTGGTTTACTTTCAGGCTGAGGTGTTGTCTGGAATGGTTTCACCTTTTGAACTGGGTTCGGTAATGAGTCAACTACCTTCCTTGAAGGAACGTCAACGGGTCTCGAACTAGGAGGGTCATATACAGGTTTCCAATCCTGTAGTTGATTACTAGAACTAGCTTGTTCTGAAGTAGAAGGCTTGTTACTGTAAGCTAAATCAAGTCGTTTAATTTCAAAGTCTTGATATACTCTATCTTTCGGAATGAACCTCTTTACAATTCGGACTTCTATTTCCAAAATAACACGACCAGCAGAGGACTCGTATTCGTAAACTTTATATGCTGGGTTAGGAAATGATCTCTTTGGCTTTCCTATAAAAGCTATTTCAACCCTGAACCAGTTGCTAGTGCTTTCAACTTATCGCGAAATGGTTCAACACGAGATAAATCAAATTTAGTGTGTTTGTTAAAGAACTTGTTTATTATGTTATATGAGTAGTCATCCAAGCCCTTTAATGCTTCAGTGCTTCTTGTTACTACTACTTGACAGTACAGCTCTGAAAATTCAACAACCTTCCCTTCCTGTTTATTTTTACTGAAAAGTCTTTTAAGCATATCGCATTAATGATTTTGAAGAGCGCAACACAAAAGCGGTGCTGAATCTAGAAACGTTCTCTGAAATTCTATCGTGACCCACGTATAAGCATTAATATCTTCAAGATTTACTTCACAATCTACAACACCTGTTTTCCTATCTGTCATCGGACCATGAACATAAGCTACTTCAAATTTGTAAGCACGCTTGCAATACACATGCTCATTGTAATCACAATAATCGCCACGTTCTCTAAATATAGTGTTCGCCTTGTCTACCGCGATGCTCACTATGCGAAAAGCCTCTGGACAAGTTAAGAATTGCCATTTAGCAACATTGCAAAGATCTATCACTACTTCATTACGTGCGTTCATACCAAGTGATTTATAACCAAAGTAACCACTAAAATACGTAAACCCGTAAAACACGTTAAACTCTTAAACTCTCCTAAAATCCTTCGGAGTGGATTACAATACAGCCAATCTGGAGTATTATCCCATAAGCTTGCCACCAGTTGTCGTGCCCACCGAGCGGCAAGTGGACACGCAAGTTATCTAACACAATATTTAAGTTTTATAAATGAAATATTTACGTTCGATTAAATTAATTTATTACAAGCAAAGCCAAAAGCTATTACAAAAAGTGATTACTCACTGGTTACACTTGAAGCGATGAAGGATGCTGGTAACAGACCTAACAGAATTACGTTTAAGGTTAGCAAGTTCATAGCTACATCAGAGAAGTGTCGTGGACCGTCGTGGTGCAGAGCTCGCTGACACAGGCGGCGAAGGTTCCGACGTCCCTAGTAGATCAGTTCAGACTGGGGCGAGGTCCAACATGGCGGGCCTTCATATAGTCGTTTGGGCGTTGGTCTTCTGGCAGCTTCTACCGGAAGTAGACCCCCTCTTGAATAGTGCCACAATACAGGGTTCTCATTGGCTACAATACTGGACAATACTGGTTATGATAAGAGTGGCGTGGCTCGAACATGTGACTGTGTGAATGTTCACAACAGGACGTTGAGTGATTGCATGTTCCCGTCGAAAAGCGGTCTGGCGTTATCATGGTTAGAATATATCACGCCACATGGCCTAGAAGCGAGTGTGAAATTAACTCAACCGGTTGTCCGGTTCCATTGAAGTAAGATAGTAACACTGCTAGTAAGTGTGATGAAATGTTTCAAAGTGTGGTATAGAGTTGTACAAGGCTTGAGTGAGGTAGAAATTTTCAGCTACAAAGCTACAAGGTAACTATGTTCAAACATGTGATGTAACAAGCATCTGGAATGTCTCGCAAGTGTGTCACGAGCTATGATTCATTGGCGCGAGCCCTCCTGAGCTCTTATTTCCAGCTCCATCAGAGTGCCGAGGCCAAGAGAAGTGTTGCAATACCCTGGTAACTACAGGAGTGCTATAAGGAGTAGGAGGAGGGGGAGGAGGCAGAGGAGGTAGAGAAGGAAATGGGGTGGTGGCGGAGGAGGGGGATCTTTCGAATACCTACTCTCACGACACAATCCCTTACTCGTATGGGGGGAAGTACTGTCCAGGTGCTGTGGACCTGTGCAGACCTGTACTGGGCACAGTCACTGCTTGCGATATCACCTTGCTTGCACCACTAGGTAGGTTAAGGTAGGGCCAATAGACCTTTCAAACCTTTTACTTTTACTGGTCTGTGCCAGTGTAGGGTTTTCCCAGGAAATCAGGAGTCCGAGTGTTTTAACCAACCAATAGAAACACTGGATTCTCAAACATGCCCATATACAGTAGACCGGGGCAAAACGGACCCCTTAAGGATCTGTACGCTTGTGAATTGACATAAATTCAAATATTCTTACTCACTGATATTTATTATAATTACTACAGATGTAAGGATATAAGGCTGTCATTTTACACATTGTGTTAATCGCATGAAGTATTTTTCAAGTTTTATGCTCATATTGTGACGTGGCCATTTTACCCCATAGGCGGGGCAAGATGGACACTTTGTATTTAAAAGTAAAATCACATATTAAATCGTTCAACCTGCACACTCGTCACAAATAAAATCATATTTTACCTTGCCATACACTCCCGCACATATTTCATGGAACCATATGTCACAGCCTGGGCACTGGATCCATGGCTCTCCTTCTGTCGTATCCGAGCGGTGTGATACGACTTTCTCCTCCTCCTTGGGGTCTTAGAGTGATAAAAAGCTACTACTTAATACTGCCTTTACTCCTTATTATATATTTACAAACTTTGTTACATTCTTACATACATGGGGCTCATGGCCTGGTACTCACTTCAACGTTCTTGTTATAGCTTATCGTTATACTAGTCTTTATCAGACTTACAATGCACTATGAAGCCATACTTAAGTCTGTGGTTGGAGACAGGCCTGCCTGGTCCTCGGCATGGCACCTCCTTCTTCTCAATCACGCCGCACTACCATGATGACACTTCGGATCAACAAGGTGCCCTTCTGTCTGGCAACCCCCTTATTTAAAGCACTTCAGTCCTGCCCTCTGCCCCGGTTTGGGGCCGTCCACACTGGTGTAGTCACAAACAGGGCAAGGGGCCATGACCTCCCGCCGACACTGGGGTCATACGCCATGACTTTTGGTATGATCGCAGTGTACACTTTTTACACATTAGCTTAACGGTCTATCCCGTACAGTTGACATAGAGGGACCACTTAACAAACAACTTGTATGCTATCCAGCGGTACTTACGTCCGCTCAACCTCGTGCATTTACATAAGCTCTAAGTCGTGTTACCCAGTACTTACACTACAATACATATACAATTTTACAGATACACGACACCTCCCCCTTAAAAAAAAGATACAACTTAGATATAATTTGTTTCTGGCTAGCGCCGATCCCTGTTCGGCCGGTTACTGGAGGTGTCCTTGACTTCCTCTAATGCTATCATTTCATTAGATTCTCTAGGTGTACTGGTCTGCCTTGTTCGCCTATTCCTAGTTGGATATACATCTCTAGACGAGCTATAGGTATTCACAATGGTAGGTTTGAAACATATGGATCGATAACCACAACAATCACTGCCCTTCCATTTCTTATTCATAATTCTACAACAACCACACTTCATACAACAATAGAGAAATAGTACGCAAACTAAGACAATACTAATTACATAAGTGGTACTTGTTACATTAGACAGCCGATCACTATGTACTAGCTTCGATTCTTCATTTTGGATCATCTGTTCTACTTCGGCTATTTTGTGACTGGATACTTTTATATCATCCATACCATTTACAACAGCCCTTAGAGGCACTAAGTGTGGTACTTGGTCTAGTTTTAGGGTTGTCTCTAAGTCTTCACAACAATCAAAATCTAAGTGTACTCTAGGTATAATATCCTTTGAACTGGAATTAGTGATTAAGCTGGTTTGGGATGTAATAAGGACTCTGGTCCCATATCCCTTACAAGTATCAAGGAATTTCAGTTTTCCAGTATTTTCTATAGTTATGTCAAATGGCTCTGCTTGATTACAAACAATAGTCAATTTTTCTATTACAGGTGCTAGGTAAAGCCATTCGTTATTATCTAATTGTACCCGTAGGGTGGTTGTTAGTTCTACCATCCGCCTTTCGCAGTCCTTGGGTATGGTGCTTACCACGTGTAATAGTTTCGCCTCACATTCTTCGTGCGAGTATGTGGTGACAAGGGGAAATGTTTGTTTACACACTCTGAACAACGGGGTTACTCGTTTACACTCATTAAGATTATCCTTATCGAGTTTAGCGTAATATTGTTTGGAATGTTCCACCATTAAATAGTCTTTTTCAGGATTGATAAAAATATACTTATTGACTGAAGTCTTTACCTTAATAGGTAGTGGGATGACCCTGTATATATTAAACGTTAGACGATCTGTTACCGGAAGTCTGATCACGTAACATAAGAGATTCCTTTACTAAATACTTCTAACTCTATTAGATTTAACAACAGACTGTTTTGTTCCCTCCCTTCGGGTAATGGCAATCTCAACTCCTTTGGGTGATTGGCCTGGAAGGTTTTGAAATATTCCATAATCTGCCTAGGTGTGATAATGTGCGGGTTCAGAATGCCTTTAAGTGCATTGACAGTGGCACTTAGGATAGCATCATACTGATAGCGCAGATTATCTGTTTCAAAGGTTAATAAATTTATGTGCTCATTAACTCGTAAGTGCAAGTCTTGGTTAGAAACCTTGGATGCAATTTTTTCGTTATTAGAGTTTACCTCATGAATAAGTGTTTCTAAACCCTTCCTTAAAGCATCTTGATTAGTTGTTACATCCTTAATCGTCCTGTTTACGGTTTGAAAGGTAGATTTGACAATCAATATCTGTTCCTTACTAAGTTTTAGAAAATCTAATTGCTCTTGTTCGAGCTTACAAATTTTATCATTATAGAATTCAGCATCCTCTTCATCTAGGGTGCCGAATAGGGCTCTACTTAACTGCCCAATGATATTTAATAGAAAAATACTCCTCCTCCTCACATTTCCCTTAATTAGTTCCTAGATTATGTTGATGGAACGTATAGTGCTTTCTAGCTTATTGTTAACCTTAGTAATACTAGTAGAACATAGTGTTTTATTCTTATAAACTAATTCTTCCTGATTACACAGCCTACTTGCTATACGTGCGAAACCGTTGAGAGTTTTGTAGTTTTCGTCCAACGCACTTATGTTGATGTATGTGATGAGTCGCCACTCAGTATTATATAAATGTCCTTCGCCACTGTATTCATAATAGAGTCCTGGTGAATCTTCTATTTTTGTGATTTGAATGTCTAGGTGATGTCCGGTTCCATTGTCACCCGAAAGTATTCCAAGTGCGACAAATGCTAGCGTGCTCTAACACACCAGTAGATTAAAAGTAAGGTTTAAGGCGATTTGCATGCACCTTCACAATGCGCTTACCTTTCAACAGTATTCTTACATTTACTCCTTCTATATCTACTATCTTATAAGGACCTGTGTACAAATTACATAGCTTCTTAGATCTACCCCGCCGAACTGTTTCATCGTACAGTAGTACCTTATCACCTGGTTCAAAAAGATGTTGGTTAATACTTTTATCGTAATTCCATTTACTCAATTCTTTAGCCTCAATTTGATGCTCCTTGGCTAATTGGTGCGTGCTTTGGAGCTTAGCCTTCAGTACCTTCACGTAATCGTCAGGATTATAAAGGCTGTCGACAGGTGCCCTCTGTAAACTACCTGGAAGATTAGGTACCCTGCCAAATAGCAGCTCGTGAGGTGTGAACCCCGTCACTCTGTGCGGTGTGGTGTTATGCACGAAAGTAGCATGATTTATCCAGTCGTCCCAGTCTGACTGGTTTTTGGCTACAAAATGTCGTAAGTACTCTGCTAAAGAGCGATGCCACCGTTCGAGTGATCCATTACTTTGCGGGTGGTATGCACTAGTAGTTACCTTGGAAATTCGCAGCAATTTGCATACTCGTCTAAACAGTTCACTAGTGAAATTACTGCCTTGGTCTGTCAGTACGATCTGCGGGATGCCAAAACGTAAGATTATCTCGTTAACGAATGCGTGAGCTACCGAGGCTGTGGTCTGGTCGCTTAAGGGAACTGCCACAGTGTACTTGGACAGAAGGTCCTGAAACGTTAATATATATTGGTGACCTCGGGTGGTTTTCACCAGAGGTCCTACCAAGTCCATGCTGCACTTCTTCCATACTACAGATGGGGTATCGGTTATCTCTAAAGGCATCTTAATGTGTGGTCGCGTGGCCTTGTTACGTTGACACGAGTCGCACTGCCTAATATATGCTTCGATGTCCGCTTTCATTCCTTCCCACGTCGTGTATTGCTTAATTCGCTCATAAGTTCGCGACATGCCTTGGTGTCCCCCTGTGGGTGAGTCGTGAAACTCCTGTATAATGTTTTGTTTCTGTTCCGTGGTTAACATCCCGGTGTCGCCTCCCGCTTCTGTTATCTCTTCTTCTAGACTAGGGTTACCCACGCCTACGTTGCAAAGTCGGCTCAGGGCATCTGCATGGGCTATAGTCTTACCTGCTCGGTATCGAATTTCATACTGGTAGTCTTCCATCCTTAGCCGCCACCTTAATAACCACGAACTAGGGTCCTTCACGCTAAAGACATACTGTAAAGGCTTGTGATCGGTCAGAATCAAAAAGGGTCGTCCCAGTAAATAGGGCCGGAAGTGTTTAGTTGCCCACACAATGGCGAGCATTTCTCGCTCTGTAGTGCTATAGTTACCTTCCGCCTTGTTGAGTGTGCGACTGGCATAAGCTATAGGGCGGTCACTGCCGATTTCCCCTTGTGACAAGATCGCACCTATGGCGATCTGACTGGCATCTGTGGTTACAATAAAGGGCTTGCTAAAGTCAGGGTATTGCAGTATAGGATCGGTGGTCAGCGGGTTCTTCAGGGTGTGAACGCGGTTTCCTGTTCCGTCCCCCAGGTGAATGACACATCCTTTTTCACAAGGTTGTACAGTGGTTTAGCGATTTGGCTAAACTGCGGAATAAATTGGCGGTAGTAGGATGCTAGTCCGCAAAACATTTTTATCTCCTTGGCCGACTTAGGCCTGGGATAGTCACGTACCTTCTCGACCTTGGCTGGGTCGGGCATGACCCCTCGATCACTTATCACGTGACCTAAATACACCACCTCCTTTCTTAGGAATGCACATTTCTCGGGCTGGAGCTTCAAATTTTGTTCCCTTAACCTGTCAAAAACATCCTGTAACCTAGCATTATGGATCTTTGTGGATTGACCATAAATCACGATATCGTCCAGATATACGAGGCACTTAATTCCTACCAATCCCGACAAAACCACGTTCATAAGACGGGCAAAAGTCGCAGATGCACCCTTCAGGCCGAACATCATTCGGTTCATCTGGTAGTGCCCTGAGGGAGTGCTGAATGCAGTTTTTTCCTTATCTCTGCCGTTCATACGGACTTGCAAGTATCCGCTGGCTAAGTCCAATGTTGAAAAATATTTGGCCTGACCCAATTGGTCTAAGATTTCTGCTATTTGGGGCATCGGGTGCCCATCGGCTATCGACAGAGCGTTCAGCCCTCTATAATCGACCACCACGTGCCAACGCTGCTGGCCTGACGCGTCCTTTTTAGGGATTACTAGTATAGGGGAGTTCCATGGACTCCGGCTGGGTTCGATTACCCCATCCCTTAGCATTTGTTCCTCGTGTTTCCTTACTTCCTCCTTGTGTACCTCGGGTACGCGGTAGGGCCTTACGTAAATCGGTGCGGTGTCCTGTTTCACCGGAATAGTGTGTTCTAACGTGGGCGTAAAGGTGAGATAGTCACCTGGTAGGTGGAAAAGATCATGGTACACTTGACTTAATTTCCATAAGTTCGCCCTTTCTTGCGGATGCAAATGCTCCAATCTGAGCATGGTCCCTAGCTTTTTGATTCGTTCCTCTCTCGGGATGTCTGACTCTGTTGTTCCCTGTCTATATATAAGGGTTCGACCTAGACGGTGGGCAGTGTTAAGTCTACTGGATTCTCCAGAATGTTGATTATGGAGCAAATACCTCGCCCCGCCCTGGAGTCGGTTAAGCTGTCTCCCAAGTAGACTCCTTTTTGTAATTCGTGCTTTCTTATCAATCCTACTCCCTCGTTTGAAGTGGGGATTTGTACAATTTTCTCGCACCTCGCCGGTACTGTCACCTTTAAGGTGCCAACTTGCTTGCTTTCGTCCCAGAATCTCACTGTTTCTCCCTGTAATGTTACACACCCTCTCGCAAAATCGATGCAAGCCTTGTTTGCTGTTAGAAAATCCTTCCCTAGTATACAGTCATGCGGACAGGTGGTCACTATGTGAAACTTGTGTTCGATTTTTTGTAAATCTGTGCGAAATGCCACTCGCAACGTCCCTTATGTTGTCAACAACGTGGTAGCCAAGCCGCTCAACTGTGTCTTTTCCTGCGTATTTCTCGCTGCGACCTTCTCGGCTCCTAACAGTTCTGCCTTAAGCAGTGATAGGTCTGATCCTGTGTCTATAATGCACTCAATGTCCCTTCCTAAATCCTCAATCCACAAACGGATAATACTGCTTACGGGTTTGCCCGATTCCCGCGTCGCATAACCTTGTAATGTACCCGCAGGATTCCTCATGCCTTCCTTTCTCCTGCAGCTGTAGGCATTATGTCGCTGGGGGGGGGGGCGAGGAGTGCTGCGCGTCCCGCCCCCTGTTTAGTTTCCCCCCTGGGTTCTGCCCTGCTGTCTTCCCTGACTGTGATCCTTAGTGCGGTTCCCTCGGTCACTATTTTTTGGGAGACCGTGTTGTGAGGAACCCTCACGGTTCCTGTGCCGGCCCACTAAACTATCTTCATATTGTTCCGCGCGAAGATTGACCAGTGTGCGCCCCCCTAGAGGTCGTCGGCAATTTTTGGACCAATGGCCCCTTTTACCGCATAGGTAGCATGTAGTATGCTCAGCGTCGCCTCGATGATGTGCGCGCTTCTGCCAATAACAATCCGCATCCTGATGACCTAGTTTTTTACAGTGGTTACAATATGTTTGTCCCATGTGAATTTTGTTATCTCGCCGCGGTTCCCTATTTACCGGTTTCTTTAGAAATCACCTATCAGCTGTGTGTCCTTCTTATTGCAATTATTGCAAATTACTTCCCTGGGCCTATTCGCCGTAGTGTGGCCTCGTTCCCTAGCTGACAATAAATTCGATTCCTCTTCTAGCGCGGCCTCGACTGCCGCCCCCAAAGATGCTACTTGCGGTCCCTTGCTTCTAATTATAGTCTGTATCCTTTCACTGACTAGACCCTGCACAAAACATGCGCGAGCTAGGTGCTGTACGAGGGCTATGGCACCCGCCTCCTGTACCGGCGTACAGACGCGTAAGGCGGCCTCCTTTACTTCAGTTACCATAGTATCTATGCAACTGCCCCAGTGAACTACGGACTCGGCAGTACCTTGGCGTGAAATAAACAATTTGCATGCATAAAAGTTTAAAGTTCGCCTCGTGGAATAATTTTCCTCCAGAATGTCGCGGACCTCCTCCCACGTACTGGTACGTTCGCGAACGAGAATTTTCGCTTTAGCATCCCCTACGATTCTGGACTTCACAAATTTAAGTAAAATGGGATGTTTGTCTGGATGAACTAACTCAAAGGCTGTGTCGACATTGCTAATAAATTCCATAAGTCGGGCCTTGTCCCCTGCGAATGGTTGAGCGATTAATTTTAAGGCTGAATTGACTGAAATGTAGTCGTCGCCTGCGTCGCTCCCGTCCTGACTGTCTGCCATGTTAATTTAAATCAAGTCTTATTACAAGGGGTATATCCTTAACTTCTAGAGTCCTCAGGCCTTAACTAACCTTAAACTAAGTCGCGATATCTTCAGCTCCATCTTGATTGCTGCTGTCGAGCCTCGGTGATGGTGCACGTAGTTGGCTCGTGCACCTCCTTAAGATGCGGCGTGGACTGCTACGTCGTGCGCGTGGCCCGCGTCCTGGTGCTGTACTGCTAGCGGTGCCGTTCGGCGGTAACGGTCGTAGGTCGGCCGCTCGCCCTGCTTACGTACTCTTCTTATCTCCTGCGATGTCTGCGTCCGTCCTCTGGAACTCTGCTATCTCTGGCGCGGTTCGTCCTCTGGTACTCGCTATCTCTGCGGCGGTCGCCCTCTGGAACTCCGTTGCTGGAACGGTTTACTGAGCGTAATCAAACGTCACCATCTTCACTGAGCCCCTAAGTCTTCCGTCCCCCTGTCGCCAGGCGGTATTCAACAAAATGTTTTTTTTTCTTACTTCAGCAGTATTCACTCTACCCCACATCTGACACCATTTTGTCGTATCCGAACGGTGTGATACGACTTTCTCCTCCTCCTTGGGGGTCTTAGAGTGATAAAAAGCTAATACTTAATACTGCCTTTACTCCTTATTATATATTTACAAAGTTGGTTACATTCTTACATACATGGTGCTCATGGCCTGGTACTCACTTCAATGTTCTTGTTATAGCTGATCGTTATACTAGTCTTTATCAGACTTACAATGCACTATGAAGCCATACTTAAGTCTGTGGTTGGAGACAGGCCTGCCTGGTCCTCGGCATGGCACCTCCTTCTTCTCAATCACGCTGCACTACCATGATGACACTTCGGATCAACAAGATGTCCTTCTGTCTGGCAACCCCCTTATTTAAAGCACTTCGGTCCTGCCCTCTGCCCCGGTTTGGGGCCGTCCGCACTGGTGTGGTCACAAACAGGGCAAGGGGCCATGACCTCCCGCCGACACTGGGGTCATACGCCGTGACTTTTGGTATGATCGCAGTGTACACTTTTTACACATTAGCTTAACGGTCTATCCCGTACAGTTGACATAGAGGGACCACTTAACAAACAACTTGTATGCTATCCAGCGGTACTTACGTCCGCTCAACCTCGTGCATTTACATAAGCTCTAAGTCGTGTTGCCCAGTACTTACACTA
>PNEQ01063469.1:0-24864 GCA_003012365.1 Medauroidea extradentata
GGGTAGTACATAACACAACACAACAGATGTTTTCACTGGCTTGTTGTCGCCAGGTTGCCTGCCTACCCCTGTTACTTTGGTGCACCATTGCAGGTATAAGGATGCATTTCCGGACATGGGTTCCTTGATCAAATATGTTCCAAACATGCACATCTACCATCCCTATCAATTTGTAACACTTATTCTTGGCCACCCTGTACATCTTGATGTAATTTTAACTTGTTACTGTTGTTCCGTCGTGTTGGGTGGATTGTATTTTAGTTTGTATTCTTGCTCGACTTTTATATTTATACCCGTGTGCGTTCAGTCGGCTTCCTGTGTCATGTAAGCGTCAGTCTTGTTATTCGTCGTTGTTAACGTGGAATGGGTCGTTATGCTGCAGTATTTATAATTGATTAGTTTTGGGCGTCTGTTTAGTTTGTTGTTTGTTAATTTCTTGAGTTGAAGTCCTGTAGTACGACGGCCCACATCCTAGTCTCTCGTTTGTGTGTTTTCGCAGTTGTTATTTTTTTCCTCTTGAGCAGTAATTTAAAGTAACTTTCGCGTTCGGGTTTTTAGAGTTTCACTTTTGGTTACTTCAGGAGTTTTTAGTAAGAGAGAGAGGGTCAGACATGTGAGATTTTCTTGGTTTAATTTTGTTTACTGATATATTCATAACTGTTGTCATGTAAATTCTGGAGATTAGTTTTGCAACATGAAGTAAATTATTGCAGAAAACTACATTCTTTAATGCTTCAGTCAAATTATTATTAATAATGTGATTAAATATTTTTCATGCACTTTATTGTGCCCGCTTTTAGGAGAATGTTTTTTTTATTTCCATACATCGATTACAGCCCTTTACATAAATACTTTTTATATATTGGAAGACATCACACTCACATAAGTAAAGCTTGTGTGTGAGTGCTTCTAGACAAATAATTTTCTATAGCTGCGGTTAATTATGTAATAAAACTTGTCATCTGGTATAAATTAATTTGAGAAACAAAAATTGAATGCTGCATGAAATACAAAAAAAAAAAATATGTTCTTTTGATGGATACAGATTGTATTTAACAATTTGAAATAAAAAGAATGTGAAAATAATTAACTAAAGTAAAACTACTACTCAAAGATTAAAGACAACTCATCATCAGTTAAGTTATTTAACCATCGATCAATATATAACCTATTTTCTTATTTATATTATGTCTGGAGGGATGTTAGAGATAATGTGCATACTACCGAGGAATGGGAGTCGGTGGGTTATGCTGTTTGTGTGTATATTGGGGCGTGTGTCCACCTGAAGTTTACCTCACATAAGTATAGGGGTTTATTCAGATTTGTAATTGTATTCTGTTCTGCTACTGAGGTATGAGACTCAGCATTGTTCTTGTCATTGTTTGTTTAGTTTCCTATAAGAAAAGGGCTAATTGTTGTGTAATCTTGTATTGTCTTTTCTGCGTCCCGTTCAACAATCTCGTCTAGAGCTACTTTTGATGCCAGTCACAGTTGAAATTAACATGTTAATTTCTCACGCCTTAAAATGTAATTGGTAAATTAATGTTCAGTGTTCTTAACTTTGTATTTTGTTTTTGTTTTTAGTGTTTATAGTTAGGTTGGTAATTTGTTGAGTTTCGTAAAATGTTTAAGGTTATGTTGATACTTTATTATGCTTATTTTATTTTGAATTTTGAATATATTCCTGCTGGGATTGAACCCGGAACTTTATGATGTATTCCTTGAAGTTAATCTACAGTTTACCATTTTCATGATTGGAATATCAACGTGATTTTGCTTGCAGCTATTGCAGTTTCACTTTACTTGGGTGTTTGAGGTTATTAGTTTGATTTTTTTAGGGTGAGTATTACTTTTACCTTAGCGCCCTTGCAAATATATAGTGATTCGTAACCTACTTTACCTTGGTCTTTGTAATTTGTTATCGTCACCATCAGTTGAGGTGCTACCCCTAAGTAGGGGACAGTACGCACTGTCAATAACGATGTCCATCTGACCGTCATTTAGCCCGTACATTTCCTCACATGTATTTACGTGTTTGCACCATATCAATCTTAGCAATTATTTAAACGGCTGAATTAATTTTATCTTACGATACCAGATGGCTATTCTACTACATTGTTGTATTCAATCGGGATTTCATCAGACTACGATTGTGTTCAATGCTATTGCGATGTAGACGGTATGGCGGTATCTAACAACTAAGTGGGGTCGCGGTGGCCGGATGGTCAGACCATTCGCTCCCACCAATGCGATCCGTGGTCGGTCCCCGGATTCTCGCATGTGGGAGTCGTGTCGGACGATGCCGTTGGTCGGCGTGTTTTCTCGGGGATCTCCCGTTTTCCCCGCCCTTTCATTCAGGTGCTGCTCCATACTCACCTCATGTCACCCCTCACCAGCGCTAAAAAACCTCGATGTTAAGCGCAGACCAAAAATCTCTCGCACTCTCTCTCTCTCTCTCTCTCTCTCTCTCTCTCTCTCTCTCTCTAACAACTGTGTGACCAAGTGCGAGGAAATTCTTGTCAAAGTTATGCGACACTTGGAGCTCGGTGCAACTCGACTTTGTCAAACAACTCGCATTATCATTCTTTTTGAGAAAGCGTAAACTACTTTGTCAATTTTTTTACCAGACCCTACGGTTTGTACTACAGAAGAAAATGAAGATGGTTTATTTAATTGGACAAAATTGATAAGGTACATTTCGAATAAATATAGATGTTTAGATGGTAAGTTCCGAATGAGCTGCATTTCACATGACTTTGTGTGATTTTCAGAATTAATTTCATTGTAGCGGTCACCAGATATTGCTTGGTTACTAACAATCTTACATTAATAAAACCTTCTTCACTTCCAGCCCGGACTGTAATTCTCATTTGTCTAGCTCTTTTATGTTTGTATACTTCAGGAATCTCAACATGCAGCCAACACTTGCTGTTAGCGGAGTGTAAATTAATCTATGATTCATGAAGGCACCACGTAAATATTTGTTCCTGATTCTTGTCAAGTAGCAGGCGCATCAAGTTACTTTACTATTCCTTTCCATTATTCAACTCATTCAATATTTAATTTTTTTTTTTTTAAACAGGAACTCCTTTAGCGATAACTCTCTGCACACTCAAAATTGATTGTGACATACAATAAAGTTCGCAGTATCTTCATAATGTAAACTTTTCTTTACTGCCTACCAATCCTGTACAGTTCTCACTGAACCACAGTGATACGAATGAAGTGAAATCTTCCTCATTTATGTTTTACTCTTCTTGCTATAGTCTCTTCTTGTATGACATTCTTTATCGAACTATTCTGTTTCCCTGATACTGCCGAGACTCGCTACGTTCCACAGTCAACTGTAACTGTGACTATTTGTCATTCTCCTTCTCTTGTATCACTCTACACGTGACTTCCTCTTCACTACTTTCATCTACACGGCATAATGCAAATCTGCATTTTGTTTTATATTTAATACTTCTTTCTATCAATAAAATACACACGTGTATTATTGACTATACTTGGAACACTTAGCAAACATGTACAGAGGTTCAGCGATCTCATTTACAGTTCACTGTATAACTTTCACACACGCAACTCTACTAATTCAACGTGTGTGTGTTTAGACTAATGTGTTCATTTTGTATGTCATCTTGATTGTTTGTGTCCTGGTCAAACTATATTATGTGAGTGGCTTCGATGTGTTTGCGACAAGAGTTCAGAGAGAAGATGAGGACATACAGTTTGCATGTTTCCCACGTCTTCAGAGAGAACGTCGGTCAGTAAAGGTACTATTCCTTCCTTGTTTCTGAATATTCTCCGGGCTCTACTCCAATAGGACTAAAGTACGCGCAAATGCCACGTGCCGACCGTGTTTGGAGTGCTCCTAGATTCAGGGACGTCACTACAATACGTGGTCACGTATTAACATAAGACTGTGTTGTCTCAGCAAACATAACCGAATGCAAGGTAGGATCAAAGATATGAACGTAGTGACTGGATGTTGCCAGCAAGTAAGTCAGTACCCTGTGTACAAGACGTACATCAGGTAGGTTCATACCACACGTCCACGCTCTGCAATATGTCACATACACGGAGACAAGTTAAAGAGCTGCGTTATTTAAATATGTGAGTTGAGGCTTGTTAACTGTGTATCTTAGTTAAGCTATAGTCGAGTTAGCGGACATGATGCGAGCACCACCATCATTTGTTGTTCTCTCTGAGGCCGTGCTCCCTGTGTTATTACAGTACT
This sequence comes from Medauroidea extradentata, assembly GCA_003012365.1. NCBI lineage: Eukaryota > Metazoa > Arthropoda > Insecta > Phasmatodea > Phasmatidae > Medauroidea > Medauroidea extradentata. The sequence goes on from PNEQ01063469.1 coordinate 4,238, forward strand.
TGTACAGCGAGTGTTTCTCGCCTCTTACCTGCTGCTGGAGAGCTGTCATGGCCAACAGAAATGTAACACAGAATAACTCGTCAAATATTACTATAGAGTGGTTGAATAGTTTGATTCTAGATTTCGGAATACTATGCAAAGTTACATCTGTGTTACATACAACAGTTCACATTTAGTTTCACATAAATTTCTTTAAAAACAAAGTTACTTAGAAACAATTCAGACAGAAGTTGATTACGTACATACAGAAATATTACATAGTAATATTAACTAAGACACGTGATAAACTAAATACACAAAAGTTTAGTGAGCTTGCTAAGTACTATATGGGTAGCCTACTTAATAAAATTCAGAAAAAAATTTTTTGAGATGTCATTCTTGCTTAAAGATAAGAAAAGGCAACAGTTTAAAAAATTTGACCAATATATGAACGAAATACACAAACGTCCAGTCAATTAAGCGGAATATGCGTTCCAAAATAAACGAACATAATAAATATATTTCCTCAAATACGTCATATGCTACAAATACAAAAATGGCCACCATTACAAAAATATGAACACAGGATAAACTAAATACGCTAAAGTCAATTCAGCTTTGTATGAAGTATATTTGTTAACCAAGATTAATTAAATTTCAGAAAATGTTTAACTTAACTATGTCATATTATGTTTAAATTATAACAATTACTACCATGATGAAACTATGGACACAGGATAAAAGAAATACACAAAAGTCAAGTCAGCTTTGTATGCAGTATTAGTAAACCAAGTTTGATGAATTTCTTGAAAATGATTTCCTAAGATGTGTAGTTATATGCTAAAAAACAAAAGTGGCCGCCTTTTTAAAACAATTACGATGTATGATCAAAATACACAAAATTTAAGTCAGCTTTGTATGTAGTATATGCGTACCAAGTCTAAAGAAGTTTTAAAAAATATTTTTACAGATGTCACGCAATACTAAAGGTTATCAAAATGGCCACCATTTTTAAAATATAAACATAGTATGATAGAAATACGCAAAAGTAGAGTCAGCTTTGTGTGTAGTCCATGTGTAACATGTTTGATGAAATTCTAAAAATATTTGCTCAGGTATGTCATATTATGTTTAAAATATTACAAATGACTGTAATTTTCAAACTGTGAATACTGTATAAACGAAATGCTTAATAGTAAATTCGCCCTAGTATGATCGTTATGTGTACAGTGTTTGACGAAATTCTAAAATACGGTCCCTTGGATATCTAGATTGATCGAAACATTTTAAAATGGTCGCCATTTTAAAAATAAGAAAGTGGATTACATGAAATATGCAAAAGTCAAGTCAGGTTACCAAGTACTGTATTTGTACATAGTCTTATGAAATTATGCCCATTAGTTGAGAGTTTTTAGAGGACACATACATACACATAAACACTGACAGGAAGGTGATCTCATAGGCCTACTCTTTCCTCCGGAAAGTATGCGAATACACAACCTGTCACATCATGCAAATGAGTAATAATGAATCGCAAAGCGTTGCTACATCTTCTTCGTGTTAAGAGTTGTGAAGTAGAGACGGCGTATGTTGTATGTAGATCCATCCCTCTCTTGTCACCTCCTCAGCCTGCGTCACACCCGCCTAGCGTCGCGGTTTATAAACTCAGCTAGGATGTATTTACGGTAACGACACAGAGTTCTGAACTCTGTGTTCTCGTAAATTCCGCCACTACGGCTGTATCAGAGCTTATTACTATTACCTAACGTTCTACAACTTTAGGTATATCAGAGCTCCTTATAGGAACAGATAACGTGCACCTTTCTGGATGTATCAGAGCTTCTTAGTATTAGATAACGTACAGCAGTGGATGCATCAGAGCATCGTACCATAATCTAACGTCCACCCCATATTTTTAACATCCACAACACTGGCTGTATCAGAGCTTACTTCAGTGGTTGTATTAGTACTACTTATTTACAGAGGAGCTGCGTTCACTCACCATGGTATAGGGTCTTGTCTAAGACTAATCCTCTGATCCCTAGTGCTTATTTATCTGTTATACGACTGAGCTTGCTTAGTTCCCACAATTGTTTGCTTCCATTTATTTATATGCTTTCTTTGCAAATTTACTTTTTATTTTTTACAATATTGTATTGGTTACTAAGCATATTTTATTTAATAAAGATGTAAAAATATAATAATAATACGTTAGTGAAGTAATTAACACTTCTTTTGAGTAATGATAGTTACACACATGTAAACAGAAATCGTCAGAGGAGCGACTGACTATTAGTTGAATATGGACGCCTATTGTAAGTTGGCGTGTAACGAGCTGGAATGTGTTGTATATAATATTACTACAATTTTAAATTCAAATGGCTAATTTACATATGTCGATTTCAATGTGGCGTTGAACCATTTCTTTCGTCTACATGTATCTTGCAGTAGGTGATGAATATTTTGTCCAGCGTTGCAGAAGAAGTGCTTAGCACTGATGTATTATGCTCCATTTAACGTTTTCATGAATATGTACTTTATTATTTTCCATTCCCATGGCGTTAAACCCTAGCCACTGGGAGTAAACTACCGCCACGATCCATGTAAACATAGGCGGCGGGCGAGCGCGTACTAAGGTGTGACGTCACGAGCGGCTCAGGCGGCCAGCCGTGTTTTGGCGCGCACTCAAACTGCGATATTTTCATTTGGCCATAACTTTCACATTTGTTTCAACTTAGAGCTGCGATACTTTGTACGTATGATATTTGTACCGAACTGGCTGTGAAACCATCGTCAGAAAAAAAATGCGAATGTTGCCCATTGTGTGTCAGACTGGAAAAAAAAAACATTTCAAATATCTTACGGTGACGGTTAACTAAAGAACCTTGTCAGTCTGATCTCGTTAGTTACAGTAAACAACAGTTAGCGATGTAACCCACTGTTACTAATCAAGATGTCCAGAAATTCTGCCGCCAAGGAAGCAAACCACACGAATCCTCGGCTAAATTAACGACAAAAATGGTTATGACATAGTGTTGTACGACGATATTTTATGTGCACAACATGGCAACACAGCATGTAGTTAGTCCTATTTTGCACTCCACGTACAGGTATTATTTATATACGTTACTTCTGTAAATATTAAGAACAGGCACTCGTCTTGTACCGGCCAAACTATTTATTTTAGAAGCATTGTTTAGTGATGAATATTTTTAGACACGTTAGAAGTTGTGCTACGAAAAAAAATGCTAGTTAGGTTGTTTTAGTTTAGTTTATGATACGTTACATAAGGTTACGTTAGATTGCGTAAGTTTACATTAACCTAACATTATGTTAGACAAGGTTAGATTACCTAACCTACTCTAACCTATCATAACCTAAAATAGCATATCCTAAAATAACCTAAAACAGCCTAACCAAATAAATGTGTTATGTATGACTTTCTAACGCTTGCAGAAATTATTTTTAATTAATAAACTATACTTATAAAATCAAGTTTGGCCGGTACATAATAAGTAGCTACTCACAATACTTACAGATATTTCAAATAAAAGTAGACTCTTGAATGTGCTACACAGGATTTGAACCAGCGCCCATAGTACGATGTTCAGAACAGTGGTAACAAGATAACAAGATAAGTACGATATAAGTCTGGCGCTTTAAGGGGCTATCTCCGTGCAGTGTTGCAAGATTGTGCACGTTAAAATGTCGACGTACAATATTATGTCACTAGTATTTCAGTGTCTAATGGTGTGCATAATATGCGATTGTTTCTAGACATTGTCTTCCCGTGGTTTTCTGGGAACATTAGGGTGTTTCCAAGATTTGGGCCATGGTCGCTTCCTTTAATGCTATTTAACACAACCGACTTTATCTCTCATGGCCATGCTGCGGACGGGAAGTACAACTATAGACTAGCAAGACACATTCCATAGGGCTGTGCCAGCTATGCAGTCCAGCCGCTGATAAATGTCATCATTCTCAGGCGCATACAAATGTTCCAAATGTCTGCGAGGATGCTATGACGTACATCCCATTCCTAGATGTACAGACTTACCACGGGAAATATTTCCTCTTTGTTAGGCTTCCTAGTTGAACGATAACACGCCGATACGGAAAGAAGAGGGACCTATAAACGTGTCTACATAAGTACCTCTTCTTTCCGTATCGGCGTGTTCTCGTTCAACTAGGAATCTGCGATAACAACGGTGTTGCTGCAGAATATTTGTGATTCCTCTTCAGACAACAACTACAATACCATTGGTTGATCTCTTAAGGGCTGGTCGCTACCGTGTTTTGTCATTTACAGTGGCATGACAGATTATTGACATTCTTCACTATGTGTATCCAGTCATAAAGTTCTTACAATATTGTACTACAGGACTTACGGCGCGCGCTGTTGCCAGACCGCAGCCATGTAACGAAGTTCGGGAGATGTACTTCTTCAAAATTTTTAGCACTAGTGTATTATATTTTATTTTTTTTGTACTAATGTATTGTAATTTGTATAGCATTTCGCTTCATAATATTATCTAATCACATCAACCTAAACTGACCATGATATGAATTCTTAAGATTAACAGTGATGTGCAATTCATAAACAAATAATTATATGTACTTAAAAAAAGAGAGATTTCGTCCATAGGAATAACGACTGTCTGAAGACCGGAATGTGGTTGGGGTAATATTGATGATTATGAAATCGATTATGGAAAAACAAATGTCATGTAGAGACTGGAAAATCTGGCTGTTTTGTCATATTAAAATTTGTAGGAATTACTTTAATTAAAGGGGAGCAATTTTATTTTTAAAAGAGTAGGAATGTTCTGCTGTGATGTATACGATCCGTCATTTCCACTACTTTTGTGGCATTTATATTTCAAGACAGAAGAACGAGCAATTCAGTTTGTCTTCCGTAGTGTTCAAATTCGTTTTACAACGATTACATTGTTCTTTCAAGAAAAAAACATTCAGTTGAAGCTGATTATTTACTAAATACTCGTCAATGAACTTACTAACCGAAACCAGGTAAATTTTTGTTCTAAAAGAAAAAAGTAAACGCAGTAAAAACCCTGTACACAAACTGGGTTATCTATTATAATAACATGTTTATATAATTTATATCGTTGGTATTAAGAACGTTTAGTAATAATGCATACCAATTTAATAAACATAAAGCAACTATCGCACAAGAAGCAGAAAAGATAGATAATAGCAGTGGCGGTTTGTGCTATTAGGCTGCAGTCCTCCCTGATTATTTGTGAATTAAAGTAAATAATTTTCATTTTCACATCTTACAGAAGATAATTTGTAATGATGTCTTTTAAACTACATACTCGCCAAAATCGTCAGCGGATCGCGAAGTCTGCGGACTGCGAGAAAGTTTAATAGATTTACTTGTGCACGTGTTTCCTACCTCGGGCGATCTGAACTAGGCAGGGCTGTGCGGCGAGCAGCACGTCTGACCTTGCTGGCGTATGTGCAGTGAGCCTCCCGGTCTGGCGAACCTTGGAAGAATGGGCGCGGAGATGTCTGATATATGACGTGCCTTGTGGGCTGCCAACCGTCCAGCCCTAGCACATGACGTCACACAGCAGATACCTGCACAGTGCGCCACGCTACACTTCACTAGTGACAGACGCAACTTGTCAATCAACTCGCTAGTTTCGCGACATCACTGCAGTCAATTGTACCAACATTTCATGACCTGTCCTACACACTGTGGCGCTTCCTACGAACTGTTCACATTTTTCGTACGCGACTTAGTTAACTAGTAAAAAAATTATAATATCGTAACTACATTTACACTCAAAACCCAGCTGAAACACATTAAAAAAAACTGGTATAAAGTAGCAAGTTTCTACATATATGGAATTTTTAAACCTATTACGCCAAAAAGAATAGTTTATTTGTAATGTTCTGCCATAAAGTCGCCTCAAATTGCAACAGTTTTCTCGAGCTGGAATGATAAGTGTTAGATGTTGCTCCTTCACGCCTGGGCGTTACAGTAAAAAATTTTGCAGCCTATTATTTCACATGAATTATAACATACTTCATACCAAATGATAAACTAATACAATCTTAAACATACATAGTAACATAGAAGTGACATTGCTATTCATTTTTAAATAACATACTTTATAGCCAAGCACTTTACCAAACCATGTGGCAGGGAAGTAAAATATTAAACTCATAAACGAAAATTTCAAACTTGATTTTCTGTCCGGCCACCACCCTAACCATTTATCAAATACAACGTTTTATTTTTCACTGGCGCCCTTTTCAAATACCTTCAAAATTTATCATTTTTTATTCCGCAGTAGACTAGACAGGAAGCCATAAACAAATGTACCCTCCCTATAAGCGAATATTTCGTAATATGGAAGGGGGGATTACCATTACAATCTACGATTCTATACCTATTATTTCCCTGAATTTATTTATATATTTAGGTGGCCTTTAATATTTAAGGTCTTACAAGTTATTTTTCTTTTGTTTCTTCATATATTTTAATTACGTATAAATATCTTTCTTTAAGTTTATAAAATTCGTTGTTTGAAGTCTCTAACCTCTCTCCTTGCATACAGCCCTTATCTTATACAGGCCGTTCACGATAAAGTGAGCACCGTATAACACGTTATTGTGAAATTTGTTCTAAGAAAAGAACGACGAATGAACTTCACGAACCAGTAACAGGTCTCCACACATTAGTTAAGTGACTATTTAGTTGAAACATGTTTGTGACTTAATATTTTCATTTTCAAATACAGTGAGATGTAGTAAGTTAAAAGTGTGAAAAAAAAAAAAAAAAAAACACGAACTATAGTGCATTAAATTAATGGTGCAATTTTGTTAAATGTGAAACATCGTGATTTGTGAACCTTAAAACTAGCTGAGCTATGATGTCTATCCAATGTCTGAACAGCACTCTCTGATGTGATTTAGACTTGGCGTCAGTTTCCACGCAGCTACCATTGTGTTTCTCCGCCTACTTGCTACTTCAAGTGCTCAACACAGTTATCCAAATGTATGATACATTTGTTAAAATTATGTTTGTGAATTTTGAGAATTTTGTTCTAAAACATTACTGCAATCACAACGCACGTTAAATGTGTTAAAACTAGTTTTGTGGATTTTGTGAATCTTGGTTCAAAATAAAACTAATACCTTGAAATGTTCAAACTGTTTGAGGAAAATGGACTAGCGGTATCTGCTTGAAACGTTACTTGATTCATCTACTAGGGACTAGGGAGGCCCCTTAGCAGAATGTTTCTTTTAACAAATATTAATAAATATACCAAAAAGTATATTCGATATTTAGACACGAGAACTGCTAAAATAGCACCATTTTGCACCTTGAAATACAAATTTTTTTTCCGTGGGAGGACCCCCGGACCCCCATCCATTTATTGTGGGATAAGTATTCCTCCTACGCAGCCTTATCTATGCCATAATCTACAAGTCGCGCCTCGATAATAGCCTTATACAAAATATTTGTCTCTTTGCTTCGTACAGTATTTATATTGTCTTTGGGTGCTTTACCTTCGATACAAACAGATGTAAAAAACACATTTTAATGAAACGTTTGCTCCGAAATCAGTCACTGGACCCAACGTATCAAGTGGTCGCGAGACGTGGCTGCACTCCTGGACTAGTGAGATACGTGACGAAGAAATGTGCTGATAAAGGAAGACTGTATGTTATTTACTACCCTAACATTACAAACCCGACAGTCAGTAAAAGATAACTGAACTTCGAGCGACCGTCAGATGTCTAGGCTTGCAGGACGAATGTGCTGACTTATGGTACTAGAACGCATCATATTCCATGCTGTAAACAAGAGAACGGTTAAATCTATTGTAGTGTTGTTGCTTTCAAAAATAAATTCCTCCCATAAATATCCACATTCTCGCTTTCATCTCCCATCTAACTTCAATAGTTAAAAAGTTTATCAGTGACCAAGGTTTTAATGTTTCATTCTATAAACGAACGCACATAAGGTTAAAAAAAATTCTATACAATTAAGGAAGAACATTTTTAGTTTTCTGATTTTTTTTCCTTTGGCGTTCAGATGTATGACATTACGCATCATAAAAATTTGAATACCATGTTGCTAATAATTCTTAAGTTATGATGTGATGTATTTAAATATGCATGAAAACAGAATATATACAAAGCATTTGTTTTCGAATATTTAAAACCCCTTAGAATGGTGCAATTAATAAAACCAATATATTATCCGATGAGCGTTTCTATGCTGTTCAATATGCAAACATTTGAAGAATTTTTGGATTTTTGGCAACAGCGCGCGGCGAAACAAGGACAGTGCTTATGGTAGTTAAAGTGCGATGGAGTTTTGTTTGTGCACCATCTACTAGAAAATCTGAAATGTATCTAGAAATAAATAATTAAATTTTTCCGACTATTTGAATTACGTGGCTGCTGCAATAAAAAAGCCTCATAAATGCCATACTTACTGCATACAATTATTGAAGCTTGGCGTATTCAAAATGATTCTACTTAAAAATCAGGAATGGCACATTATCCGTGAAGCATAGCTAAAGTTAAGTCAACTATATAGTCACGTTTCTATCAGCTGAACGTAGTTTACGAGACAAGGCTGGTACTTTACTGCCTCTCCGGTTGTTTTTAGTCTGGAAAGTTCAAGCTGCAATAATTTCTCATGTAACGTATGTGATGTTCACAGAACAGAGGGATGGAAGCGAGCGGTAGTGGATAAGAAAGGGAAAGAACATGTGGTAAACAGTCTACCATATACACGTAGATTATTCTCGCTATATCATAATCGTTGTTGAACAGAACAATATTGTCAAAAATTATCTTTGAGGAATACAAAATAAGTGAGATAACAATCAATGATTGACCAGTAAACACTGAACCATAATATTTTACTACTATAGCTGTTTGAACCAAAAAATACTAAAAACCATTACGTAAATTATGGCGAAAATCACGTAATTTTTTTAAACACCAAACATGTATAACTTCCTACCATAATTTAATTACAGAATTAGCGACATATCTTGCTGACAAATAATATGTTCTTACGATATAGTCTGAAAGTACTTTACGCCGCTCACGGCATATTACGTCTCGATTTATATTCTTTGACAGAAGTTTTGTTAGAAAAAAAATTATCTGTCGCAGCAAGAGAACCGACACATTCGTCAGCTTCGTTCACTTGGATGTTCACATACTTTCTAGAGAATAACGTGAAACATACTAGAAGGTTATATGCAACATACATTTAGCATTAATTGATTACTGCTGAGCGTGGTAACAGTTTTAATCGATGTTGAGTAATTTCATTTGCGATATCCATGAACGAATAGTATTCAAACGAGTTAAGACATTGTCTGCAGAAATAGTTAGAAGTGGGTGCTATAGTCACACATGACCAAATATAGTGATCAGTTGGTGTGAGGTATGTGAGCATATACAATGTTATGAATGTTCACAGTACAGACGACAATATAACATGGAGGTAAATGATATGAAGTAAGTAAGGTGTACTGGTGTAGACGCGGATGGCGGGATAGTGAAGGACAAGGTAGTATGAATGGCAATGTGATAGTTGCTTGTGAACCCTGATATTGCGTCACCCAGCGCCTTCATGATATATGGGGGGCGGGCGGCAGGGCGAGGCGGCAAGCAGATTTATTGCTGGTGCACGTCTCCTCGAGGGAGGGAGGGGCATCTCGAACTGAAGTTTACGATGTCCAAGCCACGAGTAGACCACGCCGTATATAACGGACAGCAGGCGCGGCGCGTGTCTAACTACAGTGATAATACACAGGGCGGAAGAGATGCTCTGCTCCGGAACTTCATGTCTGCATGTGCAGACGACACACGCCACCGTCACACCGTCTTAGCGCGTTCCACGCCAGAACCACCTCCACAGCGATCATGTACGTCCTGCCACTCTCACCCGCAACTGCAGGTCTCAACACCAACTTAATTTCGTGCAAGAATTACTCTCATAACACAGGAAATTCTCCCGAAATCTAGCAGTTCCTTGTAGTTTGAGTTGATATACTGTTATCAAGCTCTAATTGGACATGAGTACGAACCACTCACAATCACTCTCCAACCCCCCCCCCCCCTTGAGGCCTACATATACTTGAGACAGTGGTTTGCGCAGTGGCTAGACCACTCGCCTCCCACCAAGACGACCCGGTTTCGATTCCAGAGCGGGAGAGCGGGGTCGGTCCTGGATTTTCAGATGTGGCAATCGTGCCGCACGATGCCGTTGGCCGACGGAATTTTTCAGAAATCTCCTGTTTGCCCCACTCCCTCATTCCGACGGGCTCTTCTCCATACTTACATCGTGGCATCCCTCACCAGCGCTAAATACTTATATGTTAAGTTCTGACCAAAATAACTTCAATCACTACTACCTGACTTGGATGTGAGAGAAACCCAGAAAAAGGAGAAAAAATTGCTTTATAGTTGAATACTTCATTCTGAGAGAGAAAACAAACTCATATGTCTGACAGTACCATCCAGCGTGCTGTTACCCGTGGGCAGAATTATTGTGTGCAGCTAACTACAGCCACAGTAGTACTCTGATGTTTGTTATTGTTTTTACAAGTTATGTACAGGAAGTTTTCTTTATTAATGGTTGTCACTTCGGCATGTGTTACCTTATAAAAAATAAAGTCGCAATTATCCAAGCTACTTTACACCTAAAGTGATTACTAAAGGATTAATGAGGACTTCAAAATCAAGTCTTAAATAGAATTTTAAAGAAAATAATTTTCAAAAAAGTAAATTAAATTTACTGTTGTGTGTGCAGGCATTTAACATCTGCAATCCTTTATAAACCACAATTGAAACTTTGCCCCTTAGCAAAAAAAAAAGTGTACCCAACGTCCACAAGCTTAAAATTTTTCTGCTTTCATGTTTTGTAAAAAATATAATTTTATCTTTCGGAGCAGTTTACCCTAAGGAAGAAATAAATGCCCTCTTGTGGAAAGTACGAAGAGTACACCATTCTCAAAAAACGCAGACAAATTAGTTTGTGGCTGTAATAAAGTGAGAAGAAGGTACGCAATATATCCTGTGCTAAGAGGTTTAAGCATCATAGGAACATAATAGGAAAAATTCCTATTTTTTAATATTTTTATTTAAAAGTGTGTTTAATTTAATGAACAAAGGCACCATACTTTCTTTCATTGCGTCTGTGTAACTCCAGAAAAACTTAAATGAGCAGTCTGTTTTGCACGGCAAAAACGTGATCCGCCATGTTGATGTCCCTGTGACGTCACAATACTGTACATTTAAATGTACGTAACACACAACCGACAGCAACATACGTTCAAGCCGTGAAAATGTGTTGAATAAAGTAGTTTATACTGTAAAATGGAGTATGGCTTAAATTCCGAAGAGTATAAATGTGGATAGTAGTTTGTTTGCGCAGCAAATAAAATACAATTTACACGAAATAAAATCTTAACTTTAGTGCCGTCTTATAAATCAAGGTGTGCTGCGTAGTTTAAGCTTCAAGAAGAAACCTAATAGTCTGCTTTTAACGACAAAAATACAGTATACGTATGTAATGCTGTATTATGTACAACATGACACGGTTAGCATAAAATAAATAAGTTATATTAAGTTAAAAATTGCAGTCAATAGCGTGCAGTTTGCGACATAATCTCTATAGCTGTAGTGTTTAGGCTGTTCCACTGGCTACGGCAACGTCATTAGTCAATAGGCGAGTTTAAACACCCGTGATTGGCCGATAATTCGAGGGGTGGGCGGGGTCTTGCGAAACTTGCCCCGAGATGGCAGCACAGTTCTCAATGCTGTTCACGAGAAACGTAAAAATTACTGCGAGAAAAAATGTACTTGTAATAAAATAACTGACTGATCTGCCATATTATTTTATCGACTCGTACAACCAGAATGTTCTATCATAGTCAGTGCGAGGTTTGGTTAAACGCATTCCAAATGTTAGCTCGTTAGGTTCACTTTTTGTACACATGTTGACTTCGTTCGTCTGACCTTTCAAACCTAAACTTGGGATTATACATCGTATCTGAAACATTAAAATAAATTCGTAGTAAGTTACTATCTCTCTGGAATTTAAATTAAATGTACATAAACTCAAACCTATAACTAAAACGTCGCAATGTGTGAGAGCTACTAATAGGCCTACATCGCTGTCTTCACTCGTTTAAAATCAACTCAGGTGAAATAAATATTCGTTGTTGGCTACCAAATCTACAACCACGCATCCCCAAACAACGGGCGAATTCCCCAAATTAACTTATACGTAACTGGATTCGCTAAATTTGATTAGTTTTTTAATTTGTTAAAAAATTCCAATACACACAATAGTGCCTGACGTGCGGTGGCTAACCAAAACAAGTAAGACTACGTCATAAATGTGTTAGCCAATAAGAACGTGTGTTCAATGTTTGTGGCGGTGTTTGAAAATATGGCGTTTTTAAAGCTGAATAATTCTAAAATTACAATGTTCACGGAGCTATTGCTTTGCCTGGCTGCATTTAGTGCCCAAATAATTCCGAAGAGTGAGGTAAATATTAAAAACTTTTACTAGGAATTTTCCCTTTTGGTAGCTTTTTACCTAAAATGCGCCAGAGATAAAAATATGTATGTGGAGCTACATTGTAGTTAGTTTCTTGAGGTTTATTTGAATGTAATTCGCGGCATGCTTCAAAAGAACTTCAGCACAGGATGCAGTTTTCTGTGTGCACAATGCATGTAAAAGAGTTTTGTGTGAAATTCCGTGGTGGAAATATCAAATTTTGCTAACAGGTCACGTTTTTGCATTGCAGTTACAGAAACATGATGTTCATTTTTCTTGTCTACGGTGCATCCTAGGCACTTGAACACCTTTTCAGTCTCTGTCTACTTCCCGAAAAAAAATATAGGCTTATGAGATCACCTTTGTGTGTGTGTATTCGTCCTCCCTAAAAGCTATTGAATCATTGAACCGAATTTCATCAAACTCGTTACTCTCTAACAGCCATACAAGATGACTTGACTTTTATGTATGCAGCTCTACCATGCACACAGTTTCAAAACAACTGCTATTCTTATATTTTTTTATCGTAGTATTACATATCTGAGAAAAGTATTGGTCCAAATTCCGTCAAACTCGGTACACATATCCACCACACATGAATCTGACTTGTCTTTAGTGAGGTGACTCTGTAGCGTCCGCTAGGAACGCCGTGTACCTAAGAAAACCTTCAATTTAGACAGACCTACCGTAGGGCAGCAATCAGTTGTGCGCGACCCTGAAAGAAGAGGCTAGACAAGAGATAAGAGAGTGTTGATGTACAGTTCGGCGAGAATACTGACAGACAAGATGCCAGCAGGAATGTAAGCCTCAAGTACTTCTAGGTTTTACCAAATGCACAGTCAAATAACTAACCTCACCTCATATTTAATGCAGCCGATGAACATGTGTAAGTAAGACATTGGAACAAGCTGCTGTCAAATTAGTTTTGTGTCAATCACGTGGCTGATTATATCGTCTCTAGACGGTGCCACGCTAAACTTACACTGCACTGCACCGCACAGCCATTATATTCGCTACTTGCGAGCTGCAGCTAGTCACGTGGCCGTTGCTAAACGTATAGAAATCTACCAGAGCTAGACCCTCGTCGCAAACAATTCTTCACTGCTCGTGCGTTAGAAACATGAATTATGTAAACGCTGGTTACAGACGAAAACCACTCTGATGTAGCCTATTTTAATTGTATTACAATAATGATACTCTCAATAAATAAAGCACATATTTATTCTCGAACAATCTCATATAACAAAAATGAACACAAACATCCACTTCACTGAAAGAACCACCACCTTACGGAAATTTATTTTTCACACTTCAAAACACATCTACGACAAATATGCTTGTAATGAAAACTTTGTGACAACTTTTCTTCATAACTTGATATGAACCTACACTTCTTACATCCTTGTAGAAGCACGAGAAGGCTACCAAATTTGAGGTTGCGAATAATATAACCAAAACATTACTTTGAGCGCGAGAAATTGTTCACTGCCACATGGAAGCTATATCTGCATGTAAGATCGCGGGTTGGCAGACATAACTGCCATACAAGTGGCAATGAGAATGATGTTACAAATTTTCTGATTGGCTTCTCTTTGTAGGAGAGGGGGAGGCAGTTGCGCCGAGCCAAAATAGGCTCCGCCACTTGAATCTAGCGTTTTAAGGTAAGTATATTTAATTCCATCTACGACTAGAGTTGCAGATGCAGACTAGATTTAGTTGCGTTGCGCTGCGTCGGTACAGAACGCTAAAGATTATATTTAAGCGCAAGATGTGATATTTAATCGCAAGTTGTGATATTTAAACGCAAGTGTTGGTATTTAATCGCAAGTGGTGATATTTAAACGCAAGTAGTGATATTTAATCGCAAGTGGTGATATTTAAACGAAAGTGGTGACATTTAATCGCAAGTGGTGATACTTAAACACAAGTGGTGATATTTAATCGCAAGTGGTGATATTTAATAGCAGGCGGTAATATTTAATCGCAAGTGGTGATATTTAATCTCAAGTTCTAATATTTTAACGCAAGTGATAAAATACAAACGCTAATGGTGATATTTAATCGCAAGTGGTGATATTTAAACGCAAGTGGTGATATTTAATCGCAAGTGGTGATATTTAATCGCAAGTGGTGATATTTAATAGCAGGTGGAAATATTTAATCGCAAGTGGTGATATTTAAATGCAGGTGGTGATATTTAATCGCAAGTGGTGATATTTAAACGCAAGTGGTGATATTTAATCGCAAGTGGTGATATTTAATCGCAAGTGGTGATATTTAATCACAAGTGGTGGTATTTAAACGCAAGTGGTGATATTTAATCGCAAGTGGTGATGTTTAAAATTAAATGCAAGTGGTGATATTTAATCGCAAGTGGTATATTTAATCGCAAGTGGTGATATTTAAATGCAAGTGGTGATATTTAATCGCAAGTGGAGATATTTAAACGCAAATTGTGATATTTAATCGCAAGTGGTATATTTAATCGCGAGTGGTGATATTTAAAGTCAAGTGGTGGTATTTAATCACAAGTGGTGATATTTAAAAGCACGTGGTATATTTAATCGCAAGTGGTGATATTTAAACGCAAGTGGTAATATTTAATCGCAAGTGGTGATATTTAAACGCAAGTGGTGATATTTAATCGCAAGTGGTATATTTAATCCCAAGTGGTGATATTTAATCGCAAGTGGTGATATTTAAATGCAAGTGGTGATATTTAATCGCAAGTTGTGATATTTAATCCCCAGTGGTTATATTTAAACGCAAGTGGTGACATTCAATCGCAAGTGGTGAAATTTAATCGCAAGTGGTGATATTTAATCGCAAGTGGTGATATTTAATCGCAAGTGGTGATATTTAAACGCAAATTGTGATATTTAATCACAAGTGGTATATTTAATCGCGAGTGGTGATATTTAAATGCAAGTGGTGATATTTAATCGCAAGTGGTGATATTAACTCGCAAGTGGTGATATTTAGTCGCAAGTGGTGATATTAAAACACAAGTTGTGATATTTAATCGCAAGTGGTATATTTAATCGCGAGTGGTGATATTTAAATGCATTTGGTGATATTTAATCGCAAGTGGTGATATTTAATCGCAAGTGGTGATATTAACTCGCGAGTGGTGATATTTAATCGCAAGTGGTGAAATTTAATCGCAAGTGGTGATATTTAATCGCTAGTGGTGATATTTAAACGCAAATTGTGATATTTAATCACAAGTGGTATATTTAATCGCGAGTGGTGATATTTAAATGCAAGTGGTGATATTTAATCGCAAGTGGTGATATTTAATCGCAAGTGGTGATATTAACTCGCAAGTGGTGATATTTAAATGCAAGTGGTGAGATTTATTCGCAAGTGGTGTTATTTAATCGCAAGTGGTGATATTTGATCGCAAGTGGTGATATTTTATCGGCACCCAGGGAACTGTCATTAAAATCGGTTTTACATGTTTTGGATATGAATATGTTCTACAAAACAATTGCTGTTTCACTTTCTGCTGAAGCGGTGAATTGAAGATGGGGATGTAAACTTTACATTTACAGCAACAATTCCACACTGTAATATCAGTTTCAGAATTTAGTATCGTGCATCTTAAATACGCCGCAACGCATTTCATGTATCATGTAAACTGAATGCAGTAATTTTGAACATGGTTTCGACTGAATGACAATGTGTGAATTTAATCTATACAAAATTGAAAATAAACGTGGTCAATTATTTTCTGAAGTGGAACTGCAGTTAAACGAAAATTCTATATCATAAATATTAAGAGATAATTCAAAATTTCATTACAATCACTGTAGTATTGGTGCTTGCAAAATAAGATAAGCCTTAAGTTACGAATAAGAAAACACATCACTTCACTCTTACAGAATCTCCACTCAAAACGTGTAGAATATTAGTATTTTAACACGTCATCACTCAATAGTTAATGAATTAAACGTACTGTACATTGTCTAAATTTCAAAGTTTTTATAATAAACGCTTCACTTTCAGTGTAAATAAGAATGTTGTCATAGAATACACATGGCCATAGATTAAACACATAGGCGAGACTCGCGCTCGGTACACGAATAAACGTGGGTTATCAGCTGAAGTGGTCCCGACAGTCCCCGATATGTTCCGAACGATATTGTTACAGGGTTTCTTATTGGCCCTCGAATCTCGGCTGAGTAAATGAAATTGCTGTCTCTGTGAATGTCCCGCTCACTTGGCGTCTGTCGTGTTGAATTGCTCCCTCGTTGGCTGGTGCACGTGCAGTGCAGTTTTCCTTGCTCTGCGCTGCATCGGTGCAGACGTTTGATGCTCCCAGATGTCAGCAACAATCTAGTAAGTCACATGGTGGAAGAAGCTGAACTAGCGTGCAGTGTTTACATGAGTGTCGAGGGTTTTAAAAATATTCCAAATATCACACAGCAAACACATTGCAAATCTCAACCCGTCATTCCTGGCTGAAGTCTTCAGGATTACAGAGAAAATAACTCAGGAGGCCAAGTCGTACATCGTTGCACTCAGGACCAATAAATAAAATAAATAGTGTTAATACAAATAACAAAACTAAATGTTTCATGTTTTGTCACAGACATAAAACTCGGTGCAGTAGCTTTCTCTCTCAAAATGGCATTAAGGGGCACAGTTAACCATTTTCATGTATTATCAGCAAAGGATATATTCTTCGTAAACATCTTGACATAAATAATTTGTCATGCAGAACCAATGCAAAATAATTATTGGTTAACTTTCAAGAATTCTTTTGTAATGATTCTGAGTGGCAAATTAATGAAATATTCTATTATAATTTATGTCAAGCAGTTTACCAAGAATATATCCTATGATTTGTCGAAGATAAATATTTAATAATACTATCTGAATAAATGTTATGGCTCAAAAATTGAAAATAAAATAAATTGTCTAAACTCCTTCTTAAATATGCGTCCTATGTATCTGACTATCTCGTCTTAGAACAGAAGGCTTCTTCCATTATATAAACGGTCGCTTTAATTACGTAATCAAATAACAAATATGTGTCTGTAAAATATTTGTTTGGGTGTGTATACAGTTTTACTTTGTGCGTCCATGTTGGGAAGCTTTTTAAAAAAACAAGATTAAGCGGTAACCGGAAGATAGTGTACACACATTATTTGACAGACGTTTGTAAGCTAAGTTGGAAGATAAAGCTACTGTTGCTTAAAATAAGGCTTTTTAGAAGGGATATTTTTGTCTTCTTGGGTTTACAGGCGTTCAGCATTAATTTTGGCTCAAATCAAATTTTGATTCATAATTTTGATAGGCCCTTCAAAAGATTCCTTGAAGAGATGTTTAAGTATTCACTGCATTTACGGTACTGAGCCATTCCACCTCAATTCAGGCAGTCAGCAAGAAAATGTGTCAGGTCCCCATCACAGATTTGCTTTAAAAATTACAACAGTTACAACCAGTGGAGATAAGAAAAATGGAAAAAGGATTTCAAACCCAAAAATTTTTGCATATGTTATAGCCTTTTGAGTTTTGAAGTAGGTGAAAAATTTAAAAAGTGGAAAAAACACATGTTTCTAAAATGAGCAGTACTTCGAAAATATTTAACAGGTCACATCAATTTTTTGTAGGTATCATATTGAACAACAGTGTGGTTTAGTTAGAATATGACAATATCTTTAAGGGGGAACAACTCCAACATTTCACTAAAAGTTTCAAATTCTTGGATTAAAAAAATAAAAATAATTAGTGTTTAGAAAATGTAATTCTGACAATATGTAGAATTATTACAATAGTTTTACAGAAAAATTTTATTTAATTCCAGGATGAATGCAAATACTAACATAACATTTTCAATTTTGCAAAATTTTACATTTGTGCCATTTTTGATTGGCAATTACTCAAAAACCCCATTGTTTAAAAATCTGAAAATTTGTCAGTTTGTAGTTCCAACCTTTGTTAATATCATACACTTAGTTGGCTAGTGTGTTTTTGCCTGTAACCATTTCAAGAATTGTTCAGAAATGTATTTATTTTTTATTTTTTAGGGTCTCCATGCTCACTTAAAATATATGTTTTGTTGGTCTCCAAATATGAATATGTAATTCATAACTGGTACTGAACTTGGGGAAACCTTGGGAATTGTAAAGGGAGAGTCTGTGTTTACATTATTGCATTAACATGACACATATAATACAATATTCTGCACTTCAACTCAGATGAATTTCGAAAATTCAAAGTAAAATTGAAATCAGCATATCTGTATGTAATAAATTATATGTAGACTGCTTACACCTTATTCAGCCATACGTAACTTATATTGACAAACTTCCTACAAGATTTTTAGACTGATTAAAGACAGTAAAGCTGCTGTATCTTCATCAACTATGTTGAAAGTGTGGAGACTTACTGAATGCCCAAGTAGCGTAGGATTTCTTACTGCTAACAAAACATTTTCTAGTGGAACCGGACATTCATCCTTCTTCTTTCCAGATTCTTGTAGCCACCGAAACCCTTTAGCTGGACCATGGGGATACCTAAATAGCACAATAATGTCGTGTAACTCTTTAGATATACCAGTGATCTGTCCCACCCACCAATCCTGATCGTATACACAAGCAACAAACTGGCCTACTTGGAAATCATGTATTGAATAATGTATGTTTAACTTGTTAGATTTTGAAACTAACTGTATTTTATCTTTTATTGTTCGTCCCATTATAACCAGCCAGTAATATTTTGATTGTATTTTAACAACTGGTTTTAAAAGAGCCCATTCTTTTTCCTTGCATGACCTATAAGTTTGAATTGTTTTACTTTCAAGAACCATTAGTGTTATCTTTGGTACAAGATTAGCGACTTCAGCAACAAATGAAGCAGAATCTTTAATGGCATTAATACACTCTGCCCGAAGATTGAAATTTGTGGCATAATGCTTACACAAACCACTAATATCAATATTTTTCAACAGTTTGAATATTTTTACATAGAGCTGAAACCTATTTTTGAAATGTCCAGCTGGCCCATCTGTAATGTACACGATTGAACCCAAAAGTTCTAACTGGAAAAATTTTGAAATTTCCAGATTTATAATCTCTAAAGCATAGAGAATGTGAGCAGACTCATGAACTGTATCATCAGATACAGCGAAACTTTTGATTTCTGCACAAAAATATGCAACACAGGTAAAAAGTGAAAGCTGATCAGTTTGCCAGTGGTAAGTTTGGATTTCGCCTGGCAACACTACTGACCAGTTCTCAGCAAAATCAAAATGTAAAACAAGAGCATTAATTTGTTGAACAGAACTTCTTGCTTCAGCTATTCCTTCCCTTTGTATTTTCCTAATATAACTGTGAGGAATAGCTTTCTTAACCAAAAAATTATTACAGATACTGTTTTTTCATGAGGTCACCAAGTTCCCAAATTGCAAATGTAACATCTCCTTCATCCAAGCCAAAATTTGAAAAAAATAATGTTTCTGTGCCAGGACAGTCACCACACTCCTCGAGCCAGCAACCTTCATTCCTTGTTTCGTAACACAAATACAGGGTGGCCAAGAATAAGTGTTACAAATTGATAGGGATGGTAGATGTGCATGTTTGGAACATATTTGATTAAGGAACCCATGTCCGGAAATGCATCCTTATACCTGCAATGGTGCACCAAAGTAACAGGGGTAGACAGGCAACCTGGCGACAACAAGCCAGTGAAAACATCTGTTGTGTTGTGTTATGTACTACCCACTGCTGTCCAACCTGTTCAGGTGGTCACGAACACAGAGGGCGTAGTGAGTTGGAGCTCCATCACATTGGAACCACAGTGACGCGCGAATATCAAGACTGACTTCATCCAACATGGCAGGTAAAACCTCGCGCATTGAGGCGTGGTGGAAAAATGTGTGGCCCTAGTACACTGTCATTTAGTATCCCAGCCCAGATGTTCACTGAAAATCGCTGTTGGTGGCGGGTTGGATACGTCGTGTTGCTGTTTTGCTCGGCCCATACGTGAGTGTTACGGGTATTGAACAAGCCATCCCTGGTGAAACAGCTCTCGTCTGTGAACAACACATGCTGTAGAAACTGTGGCACAT
>PNEQ01063472.1:0-10005 GCA_003012365.1 Medauroidea extradentata
TTTTGTTTGTTAAACCTGTCATATTTATCTCTAATTTTTAAATATGAAATCAGACAAGGAGGACTATAGACCTGTGGATCTAAGAAAAGCCCTCCGCAGAAGAAAGAAGACTACAGGAACAAAATTCATTAGTAGTAATTATAATTATTTACTGTTTTGTTTTAACTCCAAGCGTGGCAGTCTTAATTTCACTTGGTACGACCAATCTTATTTTGCTGCTCGTCACTATATGACCATACTGGCGAACCAATATTAGTAATGTGTGGTAACAATTTAAAAGGTTTTTTGGCATGCGAGGTGATATCCATTATTAATTATTTATTACTAACCACGAGGTCAGTTATCGGACTAAGACGTCAATTTTATCCCAGAAATACGTTTGAGGTCTCATTTGAATCGTCTGTTTAAATCCCGCATTTTTTGTCTTGTAAGTTTTTGCTGTAGCTCGGCGGGTTAAGATGTTATTTGCGATTTTCCATTTCAGTAAGCTCTTGTTGGTACTTAGGCAATTGGAGGCGCGACGGATCGGCGCCGGCGAGAGTTGGTTGGGGGGTGGTGACGCACTTGAAGGAAAAGATGGCTGGCCTCGGAAACTGGTATCACTCCGCATCGCACGCCAATTAGTTTCTTATAATTATTGTAACGTCAAGTAATTTGCCATTTTGTTTAAATAGCAGGAGCCTTTAAATTCGTGATGTCCGGCAATTGTGTAATTTTCCCTATGTTCTGTAAGCACAAATTAATTATTAATAAGTTAAAAGAGTTCCCGAAGCGGTTGAAGTGGGGGGTGGTGATGCTGGGGTAGCGTACCCACGCTCTCGGCCATTGCTGTGTCTGATCTGCGAGTGAGTACATGTGCACCTCTCGTGCTGTGCAGCGAGAGGTCTTTTGAAGATGGAAGTGCGCGCGTAGGGCGATATCTCCGCTAGAGGTTGGAAGACAAAAACGTCGGCTGTAGTGTACAAGCACTAATTATTGGCAATGCGGCCGAGATTCATATTTGGTACACTTAAGGCGTTGATTCCGAAAGCGAGGGGCTGCCATACCCTCGACGGATGCCACGTGGCCGCGAATTAGTAATGTAGGTGCTGTACTGAAAGTTTATTTCTTTTCTTATCGCGCTCGAAGCACCGCAGCAGCGATCGGGAGCTCTTTCAAGTTGTGCCTAACTAATTTTTATTAATTACTATTCTTGATTCATGCCGAGACACCACGCAGGACTTGATGTAGTATTTCCCGCTCAACTGCCACGCAAGGACCTTTTTCTGTATTACCACCGTATTGAAAAAGCTGATGATAAATAAAAGCTGTCACAATTATTCACTGGAATAGCACGCATCTTCATTTGCACTCCGAACCCACGACCCGCTAAATGAGAAGAGAGACGTTCTGCTGCTGTAACTATTCCCGGAAGCACGTGGTAAGGTAAAGAGAAGGGACGGTACCACCACAGGGGACAAGGGTTGGTCATATCTACCGCTCAACAGTGACGTCTGGCTACTGATATCAATTTATGTTTACATTATTACATTAATTAATTTCCTGCAAAACGCTATGGAAGTCGGGGCCCAACTAGAAACTTTGCAGAAAAAAATGAAATTTTTAAATTTTCTGTTAGGGTCGGGAGGGGGGAGGGCAAAATAAGCCGCTATCGAATTTACAAAGGTAGCGATTTTACGAATGTGACGAGAGGAACCGTGAGTATTCGTAAAATCGGGGGTCTAGTGTACATGCATGTAGGTACATGTCACACTCCAGACCACCTTGGCAACAGGTGGATTTCTCATTCCACTCTTCCTTCAGTCTGGTCAGGGAGTGACTTGAAGAAAGGTTTCGTCAGTCAACTCCAGATTGAACAGTTAATCTATAAGTAGTGATAGTTTCAACAAAAGTACCAATCAGCCACGAACTCTGGCAACTACTGGAGATGCAGACTAACTCACTTGAGGGCTTCCAGAGGCAACTTGCAGTAGGACATGTTGAGTTTCTTGAGGCTGAGCGTGCTCGTGAAGAACTGCTTGAAGGATGGTGGTACTTCCTTTGTCTTCTTTGTGCTGAATGCATTTCGGGACACATTCAGGTGGACGAGGTTTGTGGCACAGCCCCGTAACAGCGCCCCAAATATCTTAAACACAATGCACAACCAACCAGTTATTAGTAAGCATGTAACAATGTCATTCAGACATTCAGATCAAATTCACTTTATTCAACTAAATATTATTAATTTACAATGGCATCGAATTCTGGCAACAACATTTACATAATGCATTAGAAGATCTGTATAAAACATTTCAACATTTTCAAAATATACTGAATGAGAAAATTTAACAGACCATGAAAAGTATAACCGTGATGAAACTGTCTTGTATTTTAGACTAAATTCCATAAAAAAAATTTCCATACTGTATCTGGAATTCAAGCAAGTCTGGATTCAAATTAAAGAAACAACAGAAATACAGTACAACTACCATATCTTTCACTAACTAAAAATCAAGCAGCCTAAAACTGAAACTGCTTTTATGTAAGTGAAAGATGACAATTGAAATGTTTAAAACTCCTTGAAGGCAAAATAATTACTTTATATTTGAGCATAATAATGTAAGTCAAATTACTATTTATCATTGCTGAAAAATTTGTGTAGGTTGCCAGCAGCAACTGGTGACACAGTACACACCCTTTTTGTCCAGAACATATCTACGAATTTTGCAATTTTGCAAAATGTAACATACTGTATGTATAAATAAGGTAGTGTACCTCTAACTATTTTATATAACATTGTTCTTAAAGAGAAATCTAACTTTGGAAATGTGTTCTCTGTAAAGTTTTGAATTTCAGCTGTCCCCATCATTTTGTTCCATAAATTTCTCTTGACCCTGCCAAATGACATTCTCAGGAACTGCTGGACAATCAGTTTAAAAAGATTTCCCAAATGCAAGAAGTTGCAAAAAGTTAGAAATTGGGGGTGTTGGCATGCAAGAATATTATACTAGGTTGCACCACTAACCATCGACTGGTGGGGTAAAGCTCTAATAAAAATAAAATAAAAAATAATTTCGGGCAGAAACATTTTTAATAACTTAGGCTGGAACATACCTCAAGCATGAGGCTTCTTAAATCTGCCACATGCTTGATGAGTTACACTGTCTGGTGATATACATAGTATACACACACACACACACGAGTGGTACACACGCACACTATGATCACTCTTGCCACATGCTATCTGTAATTCACATGCAGCCATTATAGTCTGTGTTGTGTCTAGTATTCCCAGAGGCCTTGCGACAGTGCTATTTTAATGTTGTTTCTTTTTAGTCTACTTTCCAAAAGAAAGAGTAGGCATGTGAGATCACCTTCCTGTCTGTGTGACCGAGTGTGTATCCTGCTGTAATAACTTTAGAACCCCTGGACCAAATTTCACCAAACTTCATGTATAGTATTTGGTAATTTGACTTGACTTTTATGTATTTTGATCATGTAGTGTACATATTTTCAAAATAGGAGCCATTTTAACATTTATCGATTACACTAGATAGTAGATAGATATATAAGCATCAAACAACCAAATGACAAAATTTCTTCAATCTCGATACACTAGTAGTACTAACTACTGCAACTTGACTAAGGTCATTCAGGATGAAGTGAGCACTACAAATGTAACCTTTGAAAAATATAAGTAGCCAGTACTGCATATAACAGAACATTGACAATAGTTACCTTGTTGCTTCTATAGTTGCAGCAACTGTATACAGTTGCTTGTATTTTCCTATATAAATACAACAATACTGAAATAAAATCAATTTAAACCGACAAACTTGTATTTCATATAGTAAATACTTTTTTTTTTTATAAAACTATAAAGGTTCCTACAAAATGTACAATTTGTGTATCTTACACGTGGAAACATCAAGTGACATGTCCTAAGAGGTCAGACAATTATTCTGTTAGCCGTTACATCATTATGAAAAAACACAAATTGGCTGAAAATAACACTTTTACAGAGCTTTTCTGAGTGCTCACTGTATCCTGAACTGCCTATCCACGGTATTTTGTTCCAGGAAATCAGTAGATAAAGAAAACTGTGTATATTCAATACACCTTAAGGTCACAGGTCCTTATTTATGATATTTTAGCAAGTTTTATTTTTTAAATCCTGAAAGAGAGCATATATAGCAACATTGTTACATAGAAACGTTAGAAATTGTTTGTACTATGCAGCCTAATTTTTCAAAACGTAAGTACATAATTTTGGCAAATTATTCATTTAAATAACATTTAACTAAATACATAGATAATTAGCCAAAATTATAGAAACTTCTGTTTTCAAAAATTAGGCTGCATAGTACAAATAGTTTTCAACATTTCAATGTAACAGTTTCGCAATATCTGCTTCCTTCAATGATGAAAAAAAAAGTTACTAAAATATCAAAAATAGGGATTCGTGGTATTAATAACCAACATAAATTACCATATGATATTTAAAATAACACAATATTTTTTAATCCATAACCTCAAATACATTTGTGGATGTAAAGATCTTCAATACATTCAGAAAGTGTCCCACAACATTTAAATATCGTAAAAATTACACGTAGCGTGTGTAGTACAGTGCAAGTTTGATACAGCGGCAGCCACATTGCGAAGATGCGGTGACTTGGCAACAGCGCGTGGCAAACCAGGTGGTCAGCCGCTGCTGATGTCGCAACACTGCACGACATGATGCACCATACTATAGCTCTCTCCACCCTTTACTGCCAAGGACGTGCAATGGGCGGAAAGGGAGTGTCTTCATTTCTCCTGTGTACCACTTACTTTATCTTTGTCAACCAAACACAAAATAACAGTGGAACAAACACAACACATGCGTGAAAATTGTACAATTGTCTGTAAACACTTCTTGCGTGTATGACATGCACAAAATTACAGAAAAAAATTGCATTATTAACATACAGAAAATACTTCGACTGTAATTAGATTTTGCAGTTTCGTTATTAATACTGCATCACTGAATACACTAGAATAGACCTGGCGTGATTTTTTCCACACATGTCAACAAAACATTTTACACCACTATAAACATGGATGAGGACAAAGTTTTTCCAGTTTTAATTTTAATACGGCACTAAAATTAACTTGGCCTGATTTCTTTTTTTTTGTTAAGTACTAACACTTGATCTTATTTCATGTTCTTTATTTCAAGACAAATGATTGATAAACTCGTTTATTTCCATACCTACGGCCGACTTTTGCAAAAGACGTGTTGTCTTTTAGTAAATGTAGCATTTCTATTTTGTCAGTCCAAATAAGAACTTTGCGATCTCTTTCAGTTTAGAAGGATCATCATCACTACAATTCTTTTTTAGGAGAGATTATGCTGCAGACCACAGAGTCGTGTATAACTGCACACAGTCCATTTACTTCAAGGCCATGCCCTACATGCTCGCAGTTGAAATGGGCGGGCAGCAAGCGGGCATACAAGACAATGTAATTAAATACACATGTTCTACGTGGAAGCGGTTTGCGGACGAGCAACGTGGAAGATACCAAATAACTTTGTTATGTAAGTGTGCGGCATGTGAGCGACAAGCAAAATGGATGAGAACCACTGCCACCCGGGCCACCAGCCGCGCAAACATTCAACACCACATCGCTTCCTTGCCCCTCCTGCCCTCACTGCTCGTTTACCATGCGCATCTAGCACATTGCATAACGAAGCAGATACAGCAGTTTACATGAGACCAGCTGCTTTCGTACACTGCGAATGGCATGCTAGCAGTTTGTGGGACAAACTGCGCGCCGTGTGCATGAAAATACAAATTATTAAGAATTTAATGTTTATAATTTAAATTTCTTCCATCACTTTCCAATTGCGGTTGGAGAAAACCACGGACACAAAGTTCGCGGATAAGGCAGGCCGACTGTATAATGCATTTTGATCATACTGGGTTCATACTTTCAGAATGGCTGCCATTTTTAATTTTTTAAAATATTTTTTTATCCCACGAGATATCTGAAATACTATCTTTCAAAATTTTATCAAACTTGGTACACCTATATTTATTAATACAGTTACATTATTACTATGAATTTTTAAGACACAATATTTATATTTTTAGAATGGTGGCCATTTCAAAATTTCTTGGACATATTAGATACATATCTTACGGACCATATATCATAATTTCATCAAATTCGCTACACAAATAGTACTAATGAAGGTGACTTGACTGTACGTTTTTGTTAATGATGTGTTTGCACTTTCCAATGGTGACCATTTCAAGATTTTTTTTAACACATGAAATATTTTAAGAACCGAGACCACATCAAAATTTCTATTAACTCTATATATGTATAGTACACAGTACAGTAACTTAACTTCTAAAATTTTTTTGTTCAAACCATGTTCATAATTTTACACTTCCAGCCAACTGAAAATTTTTTGAATGTGATAAGATATCTTAAGAACTATGTATCAGAATTGCATCTACGTTGGTACACATATTGGGAGGGAGAATGAAAGAGAGAGTGCAGGGAACTTCTCACATACGTCAGTGTTGCATGCTCGACCTAAATCGGAAAAACATGTGCTGCGTAACTGGGTGGACGTGCGTTTCGAGTGTGTTCCAGCTATAGTAGTTATTTATTTATTTTTTTTTTAATTTTTCTTTATTTCACAGCTGCGGCTTACTAATTAATAGTCACTGCATAAAATGTTATTGATACATGCTGAAGAATATTAGTAAATATGTAACCATATCTTGCAAATGCATGCATTTCACATATTTTTAAAATTTTCTAAAAATTAAAGATAATTTTTTTAGCAGGTCCTGAGAATAATGTTAGATTAATGTTGTCTTTAGATTGTGGTTCTACTATATATATTATCTTTATTTTATTACAGTACAGTTCAAAGGTGACATAACTGCTGTGTATGTTGCTCAAGCCAGCCATGTTTGTATCCTCATGATGACTACCATTTGATTATTTTTGATCATGTGCGATATCTGAGGAAACATTTTTTAGAATTTAATCTAACTTCAACCACACATAGTTATTAGTGAAACTGCATCACTTTTATATAGTTAGTTCATTTCCTGTTCATATTACCACAACGACAACCATTTCAACATGTTTACAACAAACAAAACGTATTAGGAACCATTTTATAAAATTTCATAAAACATGGTACACATCTATTGCTTAGTAAGCTGACCTGACTTTTATGTAATTTGTTAATGCCGTGCTCACATATTTATAATGCTGGCAATTTGAAAATATTTTTAACACCCAAAATATCTTAAAAATTATATACTGTATCATAATTCCATCAAACTCGGTACACAGTTAATACACAGTAAAATGACATGACTTTTCTGTATTTTATTCATGATGTTTTCATATTTTCAAAATGGTGGTTCTTTCAACATCTTTGATCATACGAGACATATTTGGAACAACTTCTCAGAAATTAATCAAACTTGATATATACTTGGTACTTAGTAAGTTGACATTGCTTTTATGTATTCTACTTATGCCATGTTCATATTTTACAATATGAACTACTTAAATTTTTCTTAACCATCCAAGATATCAAAATTTTAATTTTTCAGAACTTTTTAAACTTAGTACACGCACAAAACTCAGTAAAATTACAATTTTTTTTTTCCGCTTTCTGTTCACTCCATGGTCATATTATCAAGATGGTGGCCATTTAAAAATTTTTTGATAATTTGAGTTAACTAAAGAAACATTGTATACAAACTTCACACACTTAATATGCATGTTGGTACAGGAACTTTTATTTCAGTCCTACCACAATTTTCATGATTTATATATGTATGTGTGTGTGTGTGTATCGACACATACACAAACTGTGGTATTTATAACAGGTTTGTTTAATCAAGAAATCCAAATTTCATCAAAATTGGTACACTTTTAACACTAAGTAAGGTAACATCACTTGAATGTTATTTGTTTATGTTATATTTAATTATGTACATGACTTAATTTTGAATAGTTCCAAGACATGAAATTGTAGTTTTTTGTACATACATATAATTTGAGGACTATTAGATAGATCAGAATTAATTTTAATTTTAGACACTTTAATAACAAAACTTTGATTTAACTAGTCCTTATTGTTGTAGGTTCAAACTGTAAATACAGTTGGTGCAAAATTTCTGAATTTAATAACCAAGAAAACATCATCAGTGGAAACACAACAGGGATTCATTGTATTCTCATCAACTATGGATATGACAATATGGGATATTTTATATAGTCACTAAATTTTGCATTAAAATAATAAAACTATCGCAAATGTGGCATACATACAACAAACATGAATATTTCAAATGTTAACTTACGGTTTCCAGGGCGATGTCCGTAGCAGAAATATCTAGATGCGTGATGGTATTAGGCTGTGCCAGGAAGTTGCATAAATTCTAAGGAAGAAAATTTTAAAAATCAAATTTTCATTTAATGGAACTTTTGACTTGCCAACCAATTTAATACAACTGTAACACAACACACTAATTAAAAGTGATTAATATTTCCTTTGGATTTAGAATTTTTAAAAGATTTACAATCACAGCGTCTAAATGAGAACACCTGGGAATTGATAGCTCCACTTTTAAAATGACAGAAAATATACTCCTAGAATATATGGATTGTTTCTCTAGTGTATACATATTTATCTATGGACCCTGCATTTTTGCGTGCAACAGTTAGCGACCCTTGCATTGTCTTTGTTATGAAATAAAGATTTTTTTTTTTATTTCCTGCACTATTTCCTAGAAGAATTGCCATTTCTAGTAGGAGTGAAGTAAACAAATAAGTTCACTTCTCAAGCTTTGTGTTGAGCAATATGCATTTGTTTTGTAATTCAGCCTGTCTGATAGCTCAAAAACAAGGTTTCTTAACATGTAAATACTACACTTTTGAAAAAACAATTTTTTGAAAATATTTAAAGAGGTTATTTAATCGAGCTATACAAACTAACGTATTGATTAGACAATGAAAAAATTATGTTTGTAAAATGTGTTTTAAATACACTGTGATCCAAAAACTATGTGTGTTGCTTAAAAAATAATTGGTTTTTGAAGTTCATCTTTTCGTTTATTCAAATGAAACAAAAATACAAGTTTTTCATACATTTTCTTACATAAAATGCTGCTTGTTTTTCTCTTTGTGTGTTTTTAATTCATTACAATAAAAAAACTTTAAAGATTCTTTAACAGTTACATTTTGCATGACAGACGTTCTTGAGATTTCTAATGAAAATTTAGCTGTCTTTATAATATCGAATCATGGGACACTGCCTACCAAATAGAGGAATTTTGGATTTTCTGCTATCAGATTACGGTTATTTGCACAACCTTTTTAAAAATCAATAGT
Source organism: Medauroidea extradentata (assembly GCA_003012365.1). Classification (NCBI taxonomy): domain Eukaryota; kingdom Metazoa; phylum Arthropoda; class Insecta; order Phasmatodea; family Phasmatidae; genus Medauroidea; species Medauroidea extradentata. The sequence continues at coordinate 9,397 of PNEQ01063472.1, forward strand.
AAAAAAAAACTACTTGCATGATTTTATTCGCACACATTTCTTGACGACAAAGAAGGTTAGGAAATTCATCCAATACATAGTTTTTTATGGAATAAACAACAAAAATTTCCAGAACATACTAGAGTCCTGGGCATTCTTCCTTAATTTTTAATTTTATAATTAGTAGACATTTGTAATACAGTATGGTTCAGTCAGAATACTAAGAATAATTTCAAACTAGAAACTAAACTACCAAATATGTCATAATATAGATCATACAGCTGATTAAAGCAGCAGTTTCAAACAGGGCCAAAATTAATAATTATGTCATTGCACAACGTAACTACACAGAAAAACTAATTTTACATGAGCCAACTATTGCCAAGTGGCTAAGAGTTGTGTCCGCTCAGTTAAAGCTACATGATATATGTTCTGCCCAGAGAGAGTAAGAGAAAGGGAGAAAGAGGGATATAGGGTAGAGAAAAAGAGAAATGGAGAGAGGAGAAAAAGAAACTGAGACAGGGGAGAGAGAAATACAAAGGAAGAGAGCACAAGAGGACAGAAAAAGAGAAAGAGAGAAATAAGGGAGAGAGAGAAATAAGGGAGAGAGAGAAATAAGGGAGAGAGAAA
>PNEQ01063473.1:0-10005 GCA_003012365.1 Medauroidea extradentata
TTTTATTTATTTTCTTGTATGTTCGACTTTAGTTTGTGGTTTATAGTGTCGCACAGAAACAATTCATACTTTGGTTTAAGTTACTTTCTTGTGTGTAGATAATTGTGTATAGTATGTTATTTATTTTACTTTTTTCTTGTATCGAACCTTATCTATCATGACCTGTCTTTCTACCATGTCACATTTATAACCTTTTCTCAGTTCTTCCTTTAACCTAACACTTGTTTCTCTTATATGTACGTTTTGTATTACTTTTTTGCGTCTCTCGATCCACACCATCTCTCTTTTTTTCTCCTTCCTCCTCTCTACTTACACCCTCCTCTCTCTCCATTCACCATGCTCCTTTCTCCCTCCACCCTCCTCTTCTTTCTCTCCACCCTCCTCTCTCTCTCTCCACCCTCCTCTCTCTCTCTCTCCACACTGCTCCTCTCTCCCTCCACACCTCTTCTCTCTCCTCCTCGTATATACTACATGTAACTGTTTGGGATTTCTGAGTTAGACGTCCAAAATATTTTTTTTTGTTTTTTAAATATTTGGTTTAAGTAATTTTCTTGTATGTAGATAATTGTGTATATAATGTTATTTATTTTAATTTTTTACCTGTACCTTACCTTATCTATCATGGCCTGTCCTACTACCTTGTCATGTGTCTGACCTTGTCTCTGTTCTTTCTGTAACCTAACACTTGTTTTCCCTTTTATGTATGTCTTGCATTACTATTTAGACTTGTGTACTGCTTTTAAGTATTTTTATAACAGTTTAGCTTTACTGATTTACGTGTGCTAGACCCTCTCTCTCTTTTCACCTTCTTCCTCTCTATCTCTACCCTGCTCCTCTCTCTGCTGTGCTCCTCTCTCTGCTATGCTCCTCTCTCTGCTATGCTCCTCTCTCTCTCTTCACCCTGCTCCTCTCACCCTCCACCCTACTCTTCTCTCTCTCCCTCAACCCTCATCATCTCTCTCAACCCTCCTCTCTCTCTCCACCTCCCTCTTTCTTCCTCACAGATATTACATTTTGCTGCTTGGATTTCTGAGTTGCACCTCCAAAGACTTTTTTTTTTTTCATTTTAAATATTTGGTTATATTTATTTTCTTGCACGTTGGGCTTTGGTTTGTTGTTTCTAGTGCCTCACAGTAACCATTCGTACTTTGGTTTAAGTAATGTTCTTGTATGTAGATGATTGTGTACAATATGTTATTTATTTTGATTTATTTAATTTTTTGGCTGTATGTAACCTCATCTATCATGACCTACCTCCTACCGAGTCACATGTCTAACCTTGTCTCTGTTCTTCCTTAAACCTAACACTTGTTTTCCCTTGTATGTATGTCTTGTACTACTTTTTCAAACTTGTGTATCGCCTTTAAGTATTTTTATCACTTTTTAGCTTTACGGATTTACATGTGCTATCTCTCTCTTCACCTTCCCCTTCTCTCTCTCCAAACTTCCCTCTCTCCCTCCCCCTCGTCCTCTCTTCCTCCCCTCCTCTCCCCCCTTACTCTCTCTCCCACCACTATCCTCTCTCTCGCTCCACTCTCATCTCTCCCTCCCCTCCTCCTCTCTCTCCCTCTCGGATTTTACATGTCGGTTTTATAAGTTATACATCAAATGACTGCTTTTTCGTTTAAATATTTGGGTTTAAGATTTTTTTTCTTGTACGTTGACCTTTTTGGTGCGTGGTTTCTAGTGTCGCAGGGAAACTTTTAGTACTTTGGTATTTTTCTTGTGTACAGACGATTGCGTACAATATGCTATTTATTTTGATTTTTCGACTGAGCTAGAACTTTGGAATACTGTTCGTGTTAAACTTACACGGAATTTTTTTCTGAATCTAAAATATCTAAGGTTTTTCCATAGGTGTCAGAACTATTGTATTCATAACATTCTCGAGCTGTTGTGAGACATCGGGTCTACTGTATATCTGTAACTGTCCTCAGCGATGCGGTGATGTTCCTTAAACTGTTTCCCTATATAGTCTTACAGAGTAACGTGATTTCTACGGTAGCCTTCTCGTCACATTGTTAATTCTTGTAGCTGCTAGTAGTGAACCAAGCCTCTCTTCATTGTGGTCCTCTAGCAGTATGGGCATTCCATTAGGTACTAGACTTTGTCAGATAATGTCGTTTAAGCTTATTGTGCGGATCTTCTCAGTACAGTCAGGATGTATGACACTGTCGGGAGAGATATAATTAACACGACTTACCATTAGTCAGAGTATCATGTGGTAGAGTCTTTACGCCATCTTCGAACATTCATCACTTGTCGTCTAGTCTATTATGCGCCAGTTTGTTGCTACACTCAGAATATAGTTGCTTCTTTCATAATATGATTTTATATACAGTTACTAACATAAACTTCTTTCTCTTCAGAGACCTGAAGTAGTCCTTGAAGGTAATTTTCTTTTTTATCACACATTTCTGGATTCCTTTAACCTTTTTACATGCATTTTCACAGCACCTGTACACATATATCTTTACACACACTCCTACAAACTCAGTTATAGGCACGTCGTTACTTTCATCTTTAAATTAGCATATAACCATTTGGTTTTGAGGCGCGTAGCATGGATGTTCGACAATATAGGCTGATGTATCGAATTCATTCTGGAAGTTAGAATCGGTGAACATGACTTGGTAAAAGTTGCCTGTTCGTATTTCATAGATGAAACTGTCGGTGTCCATGAAGGCCAACTACAAGTCATCACCGTACTTATCCTTCATTATATTATAATGGAACCGGTACATGGACGTCTTCGACAGGTCAAGTACAGCAAGGTAGGGATAGATGGGCTTATCGATCAAGATTGCTTCATGCTCAAGTTTCACAAGCGACAGATTTTCTGCGGAAATATTTCTGTCTTTGAAGTCAGGTTGTAAGAGTCAGGCGATTTAATTATATGCTAGGTTGTTAAAATATACAGGATGTTTCTTTGAACGTCTTCTAAGCAATATTACAGTGGTTACAAGTACACCAATGTAATTTTCATTCAAGTGACAGTGGTTATATTCTCAACACCCCTCCACCAATGTATCCACATTCTTAACCATCCCCTCGCACACCAATGTACACTCCTTACACAACTATGCGTGCTCTTCACACGATTAGGTAAGCATCTAACATAGCACTGCAGGCACCTGACAAATCACTGCAGTGGGAGGGAAAGAGAGAGAGAAGGGGAAGATGAAGAGTTGTTGTCTTTTTAATGACAGCTTACCTGTGTCTGGAAAAAGACATCTTGTATGTATCGGGCCGGTATCTTTTTAGCGATAGTGGATTAAGTGTCGTACAAAAGACGGTGGGCCACTGTCTGTTTAACGACAGCTAACATGTGTCTGGAAAAAAGATAGATAGGGAAAATAAGTGACTGGAAAATTAGTTTCTTCGTCTCTACTGGAATACAGTTTTTTATGCGCTTAATGTAGTGTAAAGATGCAAAAACCTTCCTGCTAATTTTATTGACATGATCTGTCCAAGTATGAAATCGTTAATTTTATGCCTAAATTAGTAACTGTATTTATCATAGCAATTTGTTGGTCCATAACAACGAAAGAGCTCGTATTTGCAACCAATTCGACGCACACAATTTTTTAAATACTGTTTATTAATTAAGGCTGTAAATTTTACTTCGAGACAAATAGAATTGCAACACAGCATTTTGGACTCGCTGTTTAGGTCTCTGAACAAAAAACAGAGTTTGACATAAAATTAAAGTTCCAGGTGTTTATTTAAAAATGAATTTGCATTTGGTGGAACAACCCATGAAAACTGAAAGTTTCTCAGGTATGCATGGTAGTGGATATTCTTGTCGGCAGGTAGCTCAACTCACGACACATTTTTGTCCGTATTAGTGACTGTAGACAAATAAATAATGGAATGTGTCACGCATGCTAAAATCAAATTTGACCATTGTTTTATCCAAAAAAATGGTTCTCTATTCCAGTTGGTTCTCGGGGTGAACATAAGGGTGGTGTGCTCAGACTGGAGGCTACTACTGTCTCCACCACTCAACTGTGACTCCTATGTACTGCGACCAGGCATAAGGATAATTATCAGACGCCACAATATTGACTAGAAGGGGCTTTAATTTATAATGACAGTGCACAGTACAACTTTACAATTGGTGTCGTACAATCTTGGATTAAGACCTGAATATAGGGGGGCTTTAATAGAAGTATATTGGAACCCAGTTCCAAGCGGCTTACTACTGTGTATTGGCGCTGTCGACACTCTGACGTTATCGAGCGCGAGCACTGTCTTGACCTCCCCGGGTCACGAGCGGAGTCCCAGGTGTCCGACCCTCGGACGTCGGAGTTGGTCAGCAAGGGGACGGCGTCTTAGCAGACCTGGACGTACCCCAGCTGATGGTCCAATGAACAACTACCTCGGTGGCCCTGCCCCCTCGTTATATATGCCAGCCTGCTCTCAATATAGAGGATAACCTTCAAAGTGTTGTCATAACACCGCTCCGCGCTTGCAGTTCCCCTGCTTTGCGAGCGCTGCGGTGGTATCCGTAATATTATGAATACCATCACAACGAAATTTAATTAATGACATTACATGTGATATTCCATAATGTTAATAAAACACGTATAATTAAACATCTCAGTCAAAATACTTGCTATATTTATGGGATCATGATTAATGATTTGTTTAATACCGACCGACAATTCACAGAACGCTGCTGTTAATGGCGCCACCTATCACGCACTTCAAATATGATGTGGGTTTGTAAATACGTTTTTTACGAAATTATTCCATATGTGCCAATTGTGCAATACAAAAAAAAAACACTTCCGGCAAGGACAAAATGACACTAAGACACCACACGTATTATAAACACTGTTTCTAAGCGAATCAACTAAGTTACAACGGCCGATTCAGACTGCCGTACTTCAAATGTACTAACTGGATGTATGTTAAATCCAGGTAGAGACGTGTGCTGCACTTTCCTACGTATATTTCATCAGTACAATTATATGGTAACCGCTTCAAGTCTCACAGTAAATATGATTCGGCGGGAATCTTAATCTTGTACCCTAGTTCAGTACTTAGGTCGCTGTGGGAATGCGGCATTTGATGTTCGCAATTATTTCTCCCATATAGCTACGTCACTTCGAGTTATCTCTTCTCATAGATTGTTTCACATATGCCGGGCCTGTTTCCCTCTTGGAATGACAGCACGTTCTATGAATGCCTACAAAAATTTTAATTTAAGTTACACTTACTATTGTAATATACCATGCTTCACTAATAATGTAATATTGAGTACATCTTGGGCATCCTTCATTACTGAAGGTGAACCAGAAATAAGCATGGAATACAGCACAACTTAGTTCAAGAGAATGCCTAACGGTCAACTACAACATTCATAAAATATTTTGTTCAAGTGCAAAATCCTGAAATAGAAAATAGATTGCTTTTCACATTGCTGACAGACATATTTATCACATGTCCAATGGTTACCCAACTTCTCCCATGCCTCCGGCAATGATAATGCATTATTTATACATGAATGTAATGATAGTTGCAACGATTTCCTTTACGTACTGTTTGTTCACTCCTACATATTCAAGTTTTGTGGCATTTTGTTAATATTTTCATTTCCCACTGGGTTAAATATTTTTAGTTACGCTTCTAATAAATAGTGTCGTTAAAAAGTAAACTGAAATTTAATGAAAAGTTGTAGAGTACTTCAGCCTCTGCATCAGTCGTATTATTAAATTATTTTTTTTTTTTTTAATTCTCAAGATGAAATATGTGACGTTTGCTATTAAAGCAGGCATTTTATTTTACCGTGAGCTACAGTAAACACGTCGCAATTCAACTTTTAACATGTATTTAGGCAGCAATCAGTTCAGCGATTTGTATTGAATTTTTACATTTCTGGACTGATTACGGCCTTAACATACGTTAGAAGTTCAACTCCGATGCTTGTACTGTAGTGCAAGATAAACAGAATTCACGCTTTAATAGCAAATTTCACATATTTTTCTCGCGTTTTCATAAGAGCAGAAAATAAAACAATCCAACGAGGTGGCTGATGCCATATTGTAATGAATGTTAAGATCTTTACATGTAGAAACATCTTGGAAATGTACATTTTTACAAGTATGCAATAATTAAGATACTTCCAGCTGTAACTTTATGTTGTGACAAAGTTGACCTTAACTTGCGAGTATTAGGATACTAAGGCTAATTGTTGATGTTGCACGCCTAAGAAAATGTTTGTAATGTATCGAATTTACCACTATAATGCTTGGTAGAGATATCACGCCGTACACCGTTTCACCTCCAATACGTTTTTTGTGTAGTAATACTATTATTTTTTAAATTATGTTGCAATGCTAATTAAGACATGAAAAACATTCTTGCAAATTTGGGTGAACTTCACTTGAATACAATCGAGACAATGTCTTAAAATACTAAACACATATTATACACCAACTTGCTTTCGGTATCAAAATATCTGAGTAAATAAGCATTCATTGAAATATTTTCAAATGTTTTAAATTTTATACCTACATGATTTACGTCATTTTTGTAAAAGAATAAAATACGAAACAGTGAGGTATTAATTGGTTACTGAATAAATTTGTTAGTTCTGCCGGCATAATAAGCGTGAGTTCTTCACTTTTCACACAGAGCAAGAGATGGCAAAAAAAGAAAAGGAGTTATAATGTTAAAATATTTTAATCTTAAAATTTCCTTGTATGAAAAAGCTGCTTGACTGGTTTTAGACAAAAAAAAGGGCTTATATTCAACTCCACTTTATAATACACAGGTTACTTCGTACCCTTTATTGTCGCTAGATGAAAACGTCGAAGACGTAGCGCTCGTGGCACTATCTTCAGTTCGTAACTAACACTACCATACTCTTCGATGTATCGTTACAGAGCTGCCACCTAGGAGCTAAATATTCAACCATAAGATGATGTGAATGGCACAAAACTTAAACTTTTCTGCTACTTAACACTTGGACCGCCACTCAGCCTAAAAGTATTTGGCCTAAAGTCGTTCAGCCTAAAAATACAACAGCTCTCGAGTCATAGTAGTCAAGATCAAAATTTCGTTCAGCCTAAAGTCATTCAGCCTAAAATTACTCAGCCTACAGTCATTCAGCCTAAAGTCATTCAGCCTAAAGTCGTACAGCCTAAAATTATTCAGCCTACAGTCACGCAGCCTAAAGTTATTCAGCCTAAAGTTATACAGCCTAAAATATATCCAGCCTAATTTTAGGCTGAACAATTTTAGGCTGAGTGGCGTGTACCCCAAATAAATATAACTTGATCAATTTCATTGTGATTTCCAATTACTTCCTTCTCTATATACATCCAAATCTATTAAACAAATGAAATTAAAATTTTCTTTTGAAAAATGATACCATTCCATCAGTATTTTCTTAAGATGTTGTCACGTTCAACTATCGTCAGTAAACCGACTTTACAGACAAACAATTTTTTTTCAATTGCCTTATGTATGTCACTTATTCAAAATATTATCATAGCAGTTAAGCATTCACTGTCTTTTTAGTTACTTACAATTGTGTTTTAACCTATAGATTTTCTATTAAATATTTTGCTATGTATTATAACGTAAGCAATAATTATTAAAGTTATGTGATTTGGTAACTTCATATAGAATTCATCATTATCGATTCAACTATTTTCTGGTAAGTTAGAAAAGAATAGTAAAACTTAAATGCGTGTATCGTGTAACGTTAATGTGTAAAGTATTACACGTTAAATGATACTGGAGATAGGTCAGTCATACTAAGATTAATTCTACTACAGGTTAGGAAGCTCAGCAGTTTTCTTATGGTCGAGTTTGGCAAGGGATAAGTTTTGTCGCTAGGTGCGCTGCGATCGCTAACGAGTGTAATTTAACATTGCGCTTATGGTGAACACTTCAGCAAACATCGTGAAACGACGAACATTGTCGAAGTTTTTCCCATAAGCGCAATGTTAAATTACACCCCTTAGCGATTCCAACGCACCTAGCGACAGAATTTGTCTCTTGTCAAACTAATAACTTTGAGCTTCCTAACCTGAAGTAGAATTAATCTTAGTCATACTGACTGTTTCGTTGAACGGTAGTTCTAATATTGTTCAGCATGTCGATTACATTACGATGAAGGATGGTCACGTTCAATGTGTAACAGAACATTGGCATACATTGTAAGTTGAAAATACTTTTTTCACGAGTATACGCTAATCACCAAAGGTAATATTAGAATTAAGTTAAAACGTCCACAACTTCAGGGTTTTTGGCTAAAGTAATACTTTGTTTAGCATGTTAATTTATTATTAAGTTTATTATTAGTTTTTTTTTTTTGGGGGTCAAGTTTAATTACAACTCGAAGAATTATTTCAGCACTATATATTTTAATACAAAAGGAAATTGTCTTTCAAAAATGTGATGAAAATTTAAAATATTTTTCGGTGTAATGATTTATAAAGCTGTAAATTTCGAATTGATGGATGTAGTTTCTCTGCAACACTATAAGAAAATTTTAAGTGTATTTTAAAGTAATGTCTTAGAAGTGACAAACTTTCAATTTTCCGAATTTTTAAAAAATTTAATTTTGATAATGATTCTGATTGAGTTTTTGATAGAAGAATGTACACATTTCTGATTCACTGTAACGTACGTAGCTGCAAATTTCTCTTTGAGTAAATTACGACAAAAGGTTTGCGTTTTGCGGCTCTACTACACATGTTTGATATATTGGCCTGAATATTAGTATTTAATTAGAAACATTGAACCAAGGCACGTAGGCATATACGTAGAAACACGGATTTTTTGCATCCAAAAACAAATTTAACAAGGTTTTGTGTTACCTATTAACAACCTCAAGCGTTGAACATCACGTAGCCTGCGCCTAACGAGTTTGCCATATACTTGCTTCCTTTCTTACCAGTTACCTACCTGAGTAACCTTGACCTGAGCTAAGGTTATCTTGTTTTCAATCGCCCTGGAATATAGTGCAGGGACGCACTCACTGACGGTTTGGCAATGCTGGTTTGTCGAGGGGGCAGGCGATGGCGCGACAGTTTTCGTCCCTCCTGCGCACTGACGTAACGTGGAAATAGGCTGCGCCTTTCGCGCTGAATCATTTACCGTACTCGTTCGTTCTTCTCGTGGCTACGTCGGAACTAATAGAAAGAATGAATTCAGAATTTTACACCTCCACCTTAAAACCCTCAGGATTCCAATTATGTATGTGAATTAATTGTACATTCAGTAGTTTTATTATTAAAAAATTGATGTACAATTTTTTTAGCAGCAAATTTTACGGTAAGCGATAAACATTTTACCTGTTTGAGATAAGTACCACACGTTAGCGAATAAAATGTGCATAAAAGACCAAATTTGTATATTTCAGTACATAAAATGCTCCAAGTCAACAAGTTTTCGTGAAAAGGAGTAATTATTCATGATGGTTACATATTTCACCATAAGATTTTGTTATTACCTTAAAGTTATTCATAAAATGTATCAGCCTGACAAGAAGATTACCTTTATAGATTCATAATAGGTAGAACATTATATTTTGTGTGTATTTTATTAGAAAAAATTTCGTAGGCCTAATAATAACTTACGCTTTGTAAACTTATTAAATAATAACATATGTATAGTTTACGTTGTACCATAAAAACACACACACAAAGAATTACATTTTAATTAAATGTTTACACACAGTTTCGTAAAACTATAGTAAATGTCCCCCCGCTACAAATAAATAATACCAGTTTCCAATATACGTACTATAAATTAACCAATTACAATACATATTTTATTAAAAAACTTGTTTAAGGGCGTTCAAGTGGGGAAAAATTCATAATTTTATATTTGTATAAAATAGTGTTAGTTTTGTAGACATTACTTCAGAGAACATTAACATCTAACGGAAAAAAATTAGCTCATCTAGTTTTCCCGTAGTGTCACTTCAAAGTCAAAATTTGCATATTTTTACTTCATACAAAACTTGAAAACCAGTAAATATAA
>PNEQ01063478.1:0-68475 GCA_003012365.1 Medauroidea extradentata
CTGCTAAAAATGAGGCTGTGTTGCCAAATTTTATGAAGGAGAACCATCCAACTCCCATTCAGCCGGCGATCTCCTGGCGATCCATCGGCAGACAACTATAGTGTAGGAAGGGTGGAAGATCGCCAGCGAACTGCTGCGCGAATAAAGGCCAGGGGCTTGCCAGCAAGCCTTCGGAGGACGTTTATAATTACGGCCCTTAATAATCTCAACAACGTCAGCAGCAGTTCCGAAGTTGCCCAGATCACTACAAGTAGTTTTCGCAGGCTTTTGTATGAGCATCTTGTGCGAGGCCAGACGAGTACTGAGATTACTGGAGCTGCAGAGGTTGTGTGGTGTCAGTGAAATAAGTGATGGCGGGAGTTTTAAAATGAGTGAAGAACTTATCGAAGTTACGATGGCTGGATGATATATTTACAGGACCATTGTGGCTATGGATGTGGGACATGTGCACAAATCTAACTAAAATAATACACTGTCAATATAACTACATGAATGCGTATATAAGAACACACGTCTATTAATAGAAGAGGTTAGAACGACCGTGCACTCGTAACTACCCGTCTGTTTGGATATAATATTATTTAATCAATTGTGTTTAAGCTAAGTTAGTTATTTTATATCAAGTGATTCGATTTATTGTTTACATTTACAACTTCTTGTATTAAAATATTGCCGATAGTTCCGAAACTATTCTCACAGACACAAACACTATTGGCACTGACCACTGAAACTGTCCCGAGACTGCTGGCAGAAGCTCAGTAATCTCAGTGATTTCAGCAGCAACGGAACGCGGCCATCGGAACCTATTCACGGAACAGCCTGCATAAGCTAAAATAAGTTTATTCGAAGCGTAAAATGTTGGAAGGCCAGAACAGAAGGATGGGCAACATGAACTCGGAGAAGGTTGGTTCGAGTACAAAAGACAGCCGTCATCATGACGTAATGCAAACAGTAATGTTGCAATATTTTGCATTTTTAATATCAGAAAATCCACAACAGCAACATTTGTTACATAAGAAATGGCCACGAATTTTGACGAATAGTTGCAATATCAAATTAGTAGCGAAATAAACAAGATAACACAAACACTAAATTAAACACAAACTAGTGTTTTCTTCGAGTCTTTAGCTAACAAATACATCCATTCATCCACCAAATTCCATCCATTTACCAATCTCCATCCACCCACAAACCTCCATCCATTCATTGACCCTATCAATCCAACACTCCAGTCTATCCTCAAACTCTTACCATTCACCAGTGTTCATATGTTTATCAAACTCCACGCATTCACCAAGTCCCACCCAACATCATTATTAAAATTCATCCATCTACCATCATTCTTTAATCAACCTTCGTTCACAAACCCCCAAACATCTATCTATTCACCAACCCCAAATATCCCCCCCCCCCAAAACTCATACACCCCACCAAGTTTCATCCATCCACCATCCCTTGTCCATCAATCAACCTTCATTCATCCACCAACGTCCATAAATACACAAACATACATCCTTCTCTCATAAACATCAGCTACTATCCATCCACCATCACTAATCAATTCCCCAACCCTATGATTCGATCAACGACTGTGTATCTACCAACCTCCATACATCCAAATACCCGCACACATCCAACCAACTGTAATCTGTCCACAAAACTTCATCCATTCACTAACATCCATTCATCCACCAAACCTTATACTTACAAAAATCCACTTACATGCATGGTACAAGCCTCCATATGTGTGTGTGTATATATACACACATAGCCTACCAGTACCCATACACCCAATAACCCCACATAACTACAATTCCCATCCATCCACATACCTCCATCCATGCACTAACCCACAGATTCACAAGCTACTTTACATTCACTAGACCTCAGTCATTCAATTATCTCCACCCGCACACAGTATTTTACATCCCTCAATGCTCTCCCATCATCCAATCACCCTGCATCCAGTCAGCAACCCTCCCTTTACTAACCAATCCCCATCTATGTATTGAATCCTATTCATCCACCAACCTCCACACAGTTAGCTACTTTCGCCATACATATTCACTATAACTTGTACATCTTGCTACCAATGCATCCTTTTATTTACCTACTCATTCATCTCACCATTCATATACGCACCCAACTATCCAACCACAGTTTCTTTCATTTAGCCTTCCATTCATCCTCTTGTTGAACAATTCCACCCCACATAAATTTAACTATTTACCTTCCTCTTCATCCATTAATCTACATATTCATCCATCTATTAACAATACAGCTACTTTCTGACAAATTTATTCACCTATAAATGATCCCTAATGCATTAATCTACTCTCCCACCAATCGACTGTTATTTTACCAACAGGTCACTTTATATGCCAACATATTTATCCACCCACATGCTTATCCATCCAAACATCCACTCGCCCATTCAACTACACGACCACTCGCACCGCTACCAACCTATCCATCCATCTACCCATCAAGCTATCCACTGCTATACAAAACTGCTGACTATCCACAATGGGTAGTAGCAGAACTCACTGTTACAGGAAGGTATGAGGTTGAGGCCATTGGAGCCGTACCAGCCACTACTGGTACAACTGATGTTGGCACTGCCCATAAGATAGTGGTCAGCATCACAGGTGATGTTACATGTAATCCCTTCGAGACTGTCTCCTGTAGTGCACTGCTGTGAGTTCCATCGACCGCCATCCACCATGGGTAGCTTCGGGCACCCTGCACTCATCACACACAACAATCTGCAACATTCACTATCTTCCAGCAGTCTGTACACATGTGCCTGCAAGTGAAAGTTTACACACATCTTCAGTCAGTTAGGTATTCTGTTATCACACTGATCAAAGGCCTGCCATATACAGCACGAGGCCGAATAAAGGGAACAGCCTGCAAGATGTGATTCCTGATTGGGATGCAAACAAAAAAATTTCACCCCAAGATTGAAATAAAGGTGACATAACCAATACAGTAAGAAAAGTGGCACAAAATAAAACTAAATGCAAATAATCATGTCACGAAACTTTAAAATGCATTGCTATTACATGTTTCATTCTTACTAGTTTAGAGGACAAAAAATTAACAACTCCATCCTACTTTATGTGTCACATATTATGTTTGTCTTGATTCTTTTGTTCAGTTCTTCTAATTACAAAGATTCTATTAAATTTCGAACCTGATAAAAATCTGTTGCTTCTTTCTGTATCTGTATAATTGCATTTGTAAAGTACCTAGAAAACCAAAAATTTTAATTTGGTAGTAATTTAGCATTATCAAATGTAACTACAAAATGTGCATCGATCAGCAGCGTCACTTCAGGTTTTTCTTGGGGGGGGGGGGGAGCCAAGTTTTTTTTTTCGGCGACAGTGACCGTGTAGCATCATTTTTATTAATTTAGCATGTATAAATTAGAAACTTCAATAATAAAACTTTAGTTCTATGTGTTTAAGTTAGCATGATTTAAATAACAAAATATAAAAAATGTATTTTATACATACAAAATTCTAAATCTAGGGGGGGGGAGCAATTGCACCCCCTGCCCCCCTAAATGACGCCCCAGGACTATCGATACTATAAATCAAAAAAGTTCTCCACATTTAATACATATAATATGTAGGTATTGTCACATGTAGCTACCCCGACTTCATATCTTCATTTACTTCTACGTTTCTACGTTAATCGTCACAAGACAAACGTGTAGATTGTTCCAGGTTCTTATGTTTGTTATCTACAAATGTTGAAAACCATATCTGACCAAAACATAAATCCGCGAGAACACTCATGTTCTTACAGTATCTCGATTTTATGAATGCATCCTCGGCTCTCTTCTTTGAAGGTGACAAGAAACAAAAACTGCTGACAACAAAATATTTTATCCTCTGTAGTCTTTTTTCGGAAATACGGGCACAATTTATGACTGTCTCATCAAGACTAATGAAAAATATAGATTATGTGACCTCCGCCGTTAGCTTTCGAGTGTAGTGAAATAATTACAGGTTGATATGCTTATTGCTGCCTTTATTGTACAAGTGGTGCGATATTTAATAGCTGAAAGGAAAACAATTGCAAGGCTTCGGAAATACTTGCATGACAGTGGAAGCGAATTTTGGTAACGTAGGACCAATCACAGACAAGTCTTACAAAATTAATCAATAATAATTTACTACAGATTCAAATCTACAAAATGACAGCTTACATCATAATGGCCTGGGCGCATAAATACTCTCGTATTCCAATGCTACATATAGTTTTTGTTATGTCCCAAGTGTAGCCTGGTCCCGGTATAAGAAGTGTATTAAACGCAGAACACTGCTCCAGTGTAGCATCACAGTTCTGTGCCAGTACACTTTGTGCTGTCCTCCCCCAACACTGGCACTAGGGACGTCATTCCTCGTGCAAACACAACCAGAGGCCAGTGACAGGAATTTGGTGGAACGCCTGGCACAGTCATTCAAAAGCACCTCTTGTTCCTCGATCATATTTCAGATGAGCGCCGCTGCGGGATGAGGTAGAGAAATACACTAGCCAAACATAGCAGCAGAATTTTCAACCAATACATGCCACATCACCGCTGATAGCATCGGCATCAGCTCAGTCAATAGAACGTGGCATTCCTACCTGATTTTCTCGCATATAACATCATCACTATCTGTGACAGTTACAAACAGCAGATTTCCAAGACGACACAGTAATGCCTGGTCCGCATGTAGGCCGATCATGCTAAATAGACCAGGCGGGCAGAAAAGATGCTGGACACAACCTCGTTGTCGTAGCTATGTTAGAAAACATGCTGTTAAAAAATATTCTGAGCACACATCTTGCAATAAGAAATCTGTCACCTCTAATCTTTCTGTGTTGCTTTTCTCTTCTCGAATTCTTCATGTAGATACTTCTAGGTCATTTCTGTGTTGTCTGTTCTTTCTGTGGGCAAACAATTTGGCATGAGCACAACTCTCTCTCTCTCTCTCTCTCTCTCACTGGCAGGGGTAAGCTTACTCTTGTCGGCGTTAAGACATTGACCGATTAAGGGCCCTGTCTACCGCAACTTTCATCACCATTTTATTTTTTATTTGTACCAGATATTTTATTTTCTTATTTTAGACACAAAATGTGACAAAATTTGGCTCTTATGAAATTTTTTTTTCTCTCGTAGTTTTCGCATAATGGCTTTTTAAGTCATATTTTGCATGTTTCCGTTTTAACGACTACACTAAAACCAACTGATATACCAAACTAAAAAAAAAAAAAATCACAGTGGATAAAGAGATTGCAAGCTACAATGTCATGCTCATAAAAGTAAAGAATAAAAATTATTTGTATTAAAAAAAAATGCTGAAATTGGGAATTTAAAAAATTCTACTACTTTTTTAAAAATACAAATAATTTTTTTTTATGAGCATGCCATTGTAGTGTGCAATGTCTCTATCCACTGTGATTTTTTTGAGTTTGGTATATCAGTTGGTTTTAGTGTAGTTCTTAAAACGGAAACATGCAAACTACGACTTTAACAAGCCATTACGTGAAAACTATGACAGATAAAAAATTTCATTAGAGCGAAATTTAGTCACAATTTGTGTATAAAATAAGAAAACTAATCTGATACAAATAAAAAACAAAAAAAAAATGTTAATGAAAATTGTGGTAGACTGCGCCCTTAAACCCATTGGGTAGGTGCAGCTGTTGGCTTGCCAAATACTGCCGATAGGTAACAGAATATCTGTCTGTTCGGTGTATGTGTGAGCCAGGTATAATACCACACTTCCCTGTATTCTGTCCCCGCCACAGGTGACTATCATCTCACTAAACACCTCTACCCTAGACTACTTCCTCTCGCAGTATCACTATACCAGTCCTGCATGTATGATGTTCACCGCACGATGCCGACCACTACCATGGTCCCATCATTGTTCACCTTCGCGCCCTGAATGACCATCAACATGCTCCAGCTGTTCAGTACACTCGAGGAATCATCTGTGCGGTCCACATAAGACACATACCCCCAGATATTATATGTAATTTAGATCGTATCTAGTTTTTTCAACACGTGTTCCACAGTGTTGTCGTTATTCAGCGACTGTTGTTTGGCAGATTGTAACCACCCCACCGGTATCATCTACATACTTATTTAAAACTGACAGAAAATAAATAATTTAGCACTTACTAAACAGTATTTCAAATATGTGTGTATACCAGAACAAAAAATACTCCTGTACATTGTACCCTAATTTTACGCATAAATACGGATATTACATACCACATGTGTTTATTCTTCGTAGAGACACAAGTATATAGATTGCTGGTGCATATATATATATATAAGGCACTCACGTATCTGGCAGTTGGCAACAGCGGGCAGCTCGCAGGTCTGTGTCAGCTCGCTGAAGTGCTGGCCAGGAGGGCAGGCACCCAGGTAGGGAGCCCCCTGCACACACTCACAGTACAGGGTGCAGTCTGTGGGGTGACGGACCCTGGCCCCACTCCCTGCGGTGCAGTTGGTCCACACGGGGCAGGGAGGTGGCAGCACTCTTGGCGCTGCAGTGGGCTTGGGTGGGTCCTGGCAGGTGACGAGGTAGGGTACGCAGGTGTTGGTACGCACGTCGAACTGGGAGATCCTGGGGCAGCAGGCAGGGCGGCCCTTGCCCGCGACGCACTTGGTCAGAAAGCCGCACTTCATCAGGTCTGGCACATACTGCACGCCGGGATTGTTGCTGGCTGGACACTTGTTGAACATCGCACTGCTTGTATTCACCTCCAAGCTGCCATAGAACCTGTCATCCAGGGCGATTAACGACGGATCTACAAGAACAGACATCTTTGGTCAAAACATGACATAATAATGGCATACTCTACACAACCACGGCATATTGTACTTCGTTTCACGTAACTTCAGTAAATGGTGGAATGTCAAAGGTCAATAAGTTGTTATACATTGTACATGTATATCATAATGTCAGCTGACATTTTTCGTTCTAAAATAAACCAGAGGTACTTATTCCGTCGTATTTAAGTTCTTGCATATGCAAAGTGGCAGTAGGTGAAATGTTTAGCGGCTCTAAAATAATTAATGTATGTTTAGAAAGATTATCCGTTTAGATCTATTCATAAATTCAGTATTACCATTTACACACTGAAAGTGTTTACTGTTCCTTAAAATGTGTAAATATATTGATTTGTGTTTGATGATTTGTTCAAAGTAAACTATTACTGTGATTCGACAGAAAAATATTTTAGTGAATAATGAAGCGACGCGTTTCACCTTGTCTATGGCTAGTAAAATGTAATGAAGTCTGTATCATTTACATATCTGTAAATGTTTTAAAAGAGCATTTTCAAGATCTAGATTCATTAATACTGTAATCCTGAATTGGTCACTTCATTTTGAGACTGTATGGTATCCTATGCACGAGATGAAAGGTTATATTCTTGATGTGTTCCAAATTAGTTTTAATAATTCAGTACTGTTACAACTACCAGTTCCATAAAGTACCTACTTAAAACCTATGGTGCTTTATTCAAATGACACTTGCATATAGAGAAAAATGCAGTTACGTAAAAAGCAATCATTCAGACTGTATTATGTCTTGTGAGTAATTGTTGATACATCAGCAGTATTCACGTCGAAAAAAGTTAACCACAAAAAATATTGACATTATTTATATGTATATTTATGTATATCAACGTCTCTAATAGAGCAAGTTGAATAACTGTTATTCGTTCACGCAACAGGCTATCACCAGCTCGGATGATGTGAAGTGAGTATGGGTTTACACAGAGAGAAATTTTATTGAATTATCCCTCGTGTGAAAGTTGATAGTATTCCTATCAGCAATGGAACCTAAGTCGTATTAGTGGGAGACAAGTGGCCTGACCTCGGCACCAACTAACCTCTTATACATTGTAGTTTCGTATAGCAGAACTTAGTCTCACCTGTTCGACATGAAGGATGAGTGCGAGAGTCTGTGACATTGATGGTGGCGTTGAAGAGGAGCTGGGCTGGACACTTGCCAACAATGATGCTGCACTGACAGGTGTAGGGACAGCTTGATAATGGCTTTGTGGTGGGGCAGCTACCCATGGAAGTTGTCTTGTCGCCACAGAACACGTTACCAGGGTCGTCACAGAAGTCCATCTTGGGGTCGTACACCCGACCTGAGGGACAGTCCACGACTTCCTCTGCAGCTCCCTCACACCGAACCACCTTGGTGCAGTCTGCATAGTGGCTGTGTCGTGATAGGAGCCTTGGTGGCCGATCCTTGGGACACAGCCACGTCTGGGCGACTGCGTTTTTAGTCGACACACGCCCCAGCTGCCCGGGGCCCATGAAGATGGCCTCAGGACCTGCGAACATAATACCAGTGTAGCAAACGTAATAGGTCAAACAATCAGCAACCGTTCTATGCTGAAAAGGAATATATCTGTAATCAATGATGCGTCTAGAGTGGCAAAAATAGTGCCATATTCCGCCTGTTAGTAACCCAGAATTTTCGTGAAGAGACTGATTGGATGCGTTACGTGCACACCCACAGTTATGCTTCAGAGTCAGATCTTGGTTGTTTTAGCTCTGCAAATCTCAGTGTTGTGTTTCAGTAACCATATTCTGATTGAGAGAGCCAAATAAGTGACGAATCTGTTAAATGATACGCTGCCAATAACAGTTTCAGGTTTGGACTTCAGAAGGCAATGAAACAAGCTGTTGCAGAACTCCTCGCAAAAATTCTGTGTCCCTACTCGTTACGCACTTAACTCGAATGATTTGTTGTGAGTGGCTAAGGAAAAGATTCCAGTAGGTTTAATTTGGGTATACATGTTTCCAGAACATTTCTAGTCTCCCACATCTCTTCCACTTCTATAACTATTCTCCAGAGATGAAAACTGTTTTCGCACAAAGAGTTGCACACTAGACACATACAAAGTTTCCTAAGTTCTCACTTGGGGAAACATGTCTTCCACCAGAGATTCCTCCTCATTGCTACACAGATTTAACAGGCTGTTCAAGGAACTTGCGTATCTCAATAAATTTTTAGCATATCTATATAGCAATGCAGTAGTATCACAATTGACGGGTAAGACCTTCAAAGAATGTTTACGCAAAGTTACCAGCAACTCTTACAAGAGTCCCAATGAGGACGTGAGTACATACCCACCTATAGTGCAGGTGGAAGTGTCGACCCAGAGATAGACATCCAGCTCGGTGGGGAACACGAGCTTGGTGGGGCATGTCTCCATGTTCTGCGTGATGGAGCATGGACACTTGTAGCGGCATGTTTCCTGGGGCTTCCTGGAGGTACAAGACTTGGGCACTGCTGTGCACCCGGCCGTAGAGGGGTCCTCGCAGGTAGAGTTGGAGGGACTGAAGTGTTGGCCTGGGGGACACTGCCCTGGGATCTTCTTGCCTGCATCGCACCTCCAGAACATGGAGCAGTTGTGTTTGTCTGCCAAGTACACTATGTAGTTAAGCTCATCATATGGCGGACACTGACCCACCTGGGCCTGGACCAAGATGGCTGCCGTCATCACAGACAGAAACATCAACACACTTCTCATTGTACCTACGACAGAACATCACAACTTTCTTAAGTGGAATGATACTGTAATGACTCATACAGTATTTATCAAACTTTTCACGACTACTAAGTTTTATGAATCCTTTTGGGCTTCTTTTGACCTTTATCTCAAGTGTTATCACAACAGTACAGGCAACAAAACAGAACTTATATGTATACTTTTGAAGTCATCGCTTTTTCCTGGTAGCTATTACATTCGATAACACTACTAGACACTCACTGTCACAATTACAACAAATTATCATTCCTTTTTATAAAAGTAAACTAGTTCTTTACTTCTGTGACGTTTAGCCTTTCTTTACTAAATAGACAAGATTGTTACATGTTTTGCATCAAGGTACAACTTTGACATGTCGATTATTTTGTTTCCCTGGAAAGAATTAGAATGTCTCCTATGTCTGTATATGTAGAATGTAACGTAAATAATTCGAAGATTTATTTTTCACAAATCAAGGTTGTTAATAAGTCTTTCACTGTAGTTTTGGAACACATAATCTTCGAAGAATAATTTTGTGACAAATAGTATCCCACAACAGCGCACCAAGCATGTGATGTCTCTATGTACAGTATGTCAATGTCATTCTCATATGTGTAGGTCTATATCACAGTGGATTGTTGTTTTCGTTTCATGTAACACACGACACTAAGGACATCTGCAGTGAATTGTAGTTGATTTTATTTATTTCAAGCCTCTGTTTACTGTCAATAATATTAAAGTGAATGTGTACTTGTGCATTACAACTAAATGTGGCGTAAAATTTTTCATAACAAATTTTTCATTCACTAAATTTTCCTATAACTTGTATGTTCACCTGGATGAGGCCTGAAAATTTTTACAAATGGCGTTGATTAAAAACGTGTAGTAAAACAATTTTCTGTGACCAACCTCAACATTTCGAAATAGCTGCTAAACGAAATATTATTTAATATTTACAGACATTCACCCGATGTATTTTGTGTTGTAAATTAGTTCGAACAATAGTTTAAAAAATAATAAAAATAAAACTTTTCCGATAAACTTTGATTTTTTTGAGATGAGAAATTTTATTGCCAAAACATGTGTTTATTGATTAATGGATTTCAAAACCTTGAATATTTTCCTCAAACATTGTAATAATAAACTAGTTACTGAACGGTTTAATGGTGAAATTAGTACAGCAACAATGATAACCAACTGTTTATCTGCAGGAGGTACTTTGTCCAAATGTAAATATTTAAAGCCGTTTGGTGACTGTCTATACTTAGGTAAGCTCTTATTTATTTACAAGTACTATTGATCAGTTTCATATCACGCAAACTACCCCATGCAGGTGCAAGCTTTACGTCATATTACTGTTCCTATGACTTTATGTAGAAATATCTGTTATCAGTCGTAGAGACATTACAGATTTCATTCATATAATTGTTTATAAATATGAGTATTCAAGAGTACAACAAAATATTCACCGATTGTGCTAAGAATATGTGATATATGTCACAATTTATGAGGTATCCGGAATTTAGCAGCATATTTCGCCCATCAAAAACCATAACAGGGAAGTGGTTTGAGTATATGTTGTTTTCATGCTATATATATGTAAGCAAATAATTAATAATACGTGACAATGTATTTAATGCTGGAGTCATTGAAATCCTAACTTAACCAACTATTTATACCTGCATTAGCATGCTTTGCGTATATAAATAATAAATGTTAAGACATTTTTAATGCCAGTGTAAATGCAAACATCTGTGATTTGCTTATGCTACAAGGTAATTCATCATTCGATGGTGAATAATGGAAACCTATTATGTCAATTTTCAGCTTTTTTTTTATTTAAATGTTACTGCTCGGAAAATTTATGATGTATGTTTGACATAGTGAACATAGTAAATAATGTTTTAACTAAATACGTTACATCAAGATTACAGCTGTGGATGTGCTCCGTACAAAATAAACAGTTTTTTTTCTATTTCCTGTGAAATTAAAAATTTTTGACATATAAGGTTTTCATTCTTCACCATCGAACACGATTCCTAGCTGTTAGTAATTTTATTTTATAATTGAAACATTATGAATAGTAATGTGAACGTTGCGATAAAAGAATCTCCAAACTTAGTATTGACACATGTAATATAAAGAATTGAAAGTTTATGTGTTCGTCTTTTATCCGTTCATATACCATTAAACTGATAGCGATGAAATTTTTGTGAGTTGCTGTATATGCATCTACAAAGGTTTCTGCTAAAAAAATATATATATTCATATTTTTTGGGGTGGGGGGAAGGGCATAACGTGGTATATGGAGAGAATTGGGTTCCTAAAACTTTTAACGGTCCTTACAATGCTTGCCGAGACAGCTAGTATAGATGTATAAAAAATAATAAAACATATTTTAAATCAAACAAATAATTTATGCCTGATAAATTATGAGAACAAATTCTCCCCAAAATTAGTAACTTGTCACAAGCACATGAAACCTTCATTTATTTTGTGACTCGTACATATGGTTTAACAAGATACGCACCGCTGTACAGCAGTAGTGGTGGCTTTAGAAACATATTTTGAGGCGAGACTTATGTGATTTTATGGATTGTAAAAATACCAGCCCTCTCAAAAGTGTGGTTGTTTGCTGTTACATAACATTAAATACAACATACATACAAGTAGAACACATTAAATGTACTTAAATCATCATAGAACAAAACTCCAGTTTCCTTGAGGCGACTGGACATACTTTGATGACATAATGTTCAGCATTGTTTGGGGGAGGCCCCTTCAGCCCGGAAGGGCTCCCCCCCATTTAAATTAATCCTTGGACATGTCAATAAAATTTAAATTTGGGCTGTTTAAAGACAACAAAAATATCAAATAAACTAATAATGTTTCCCACCCATTTATACAGTACACAGCAAAAGAGTTGTTTGTCTGGAGAAAGGTAACTTGCATGTAAAGATGTAAGGTCCTCGCAGACGACTTCAACATTGTATTCACGGATTCAGAGGGTTTTAGGCCCTCAACAACGAGGTCTTAAGGGGGCACATGACCGGAAAATATTATTGTTTTAAAATATTTTATATTTGTACGATTTAATTTTGCAGACATATATTGTGAATTTTTTTACTTTATAATGGCATGTGAAAGTCCAAGTTTACATAAAACTGTTTTATGCTGCAAAGGAAATTCAATCGACTTTTCGAACTACAGAAAAAGTAATGCATTCAATGACAGTTTTACAGATTACAAGGTTTCCTATTTAAAAACAAAAATAAATAATTTCAGCATTTTAATTTTATGCGTACACACACACATACACACACATACACACACACACACACACACATATATATATATGTGTGTGTGTGTGTGTGTGTGTGTGTGTGTGGAGAACTTGTAGTCTATAAACTCGTTATTAAGTAAGAATATATTTTCAGTTCGAGAAGTCTGTTGGTTTTCCTTAAAGTATAAAATTGATTTATGTAAATTTCGGACTTTAACATATCATTATAAAAAACTATGAAAGCTAAAAAATTTTCAGTGAAGTAAAAAAGTCACAATGTAAAACAAACCGTATTTCGTGCAAATACAAACATTCTGAAACAATAAAAATTTTTGGCCAACCGTCCCCTTAAGACGCGATGAGGGTGAAGTGAGGTGAAAGAACAACACAACATCCATACTCGTACCAGAATTCGAAACCAGGACCTCTTGCACCTCTGGTCGGCGCGTAACAGAGGTTGGCAACATTGTAGTGAGGACGTGTCAGAATTCAAGAATGCACTTTAGCCTTCTGTACTTTACTTGTCCTTTCCTCAATATTTAACAAATTATGATGAAAGCTTCTTCTTATTTTATGTTGAGAAATGACATATGGCTCTACGGCCCGTATCGAGCTAGCTGTTCAATGTAAAGAAACATTTTCGTACCAATAATTGAATGCACGTTTAACGTTAAATTAACTTTTGATATGGATGCTCCTCGAAGAACAGGCCTGGACACTCGCCTGGAAACTTGACCCCCTTGTTGTTTGGCTGCAGTTCACAAAGTTCACGACAATGCTCTACATATTTGGCTCTGCAGTCAGGGCGGTCGGCCTCAAACTCGGCCCACTTCCCCCCCCCCCCCACACTAAAATAAACAATTTATCAAAACGTATTTATTATCAATTTATGAAATACTTTCTTCGCTCACGTTTTAAACCATGACTCCAGAAATCTTTATTTGCTTTATGATGTTAACAATGGAAATATATAATGTTAATAATGGAAAAAGTGGGCGGAGTTTGAGTCCGACCGCCCGGATTACAGCACCAAAAAGTACGACATTCTCGGTAACTTGACGAACTGCAGCCAAACAAGAGGGTCGAGCAAAATACATTGTTAGATAGGCGAGTGTCCAGACCTGTTCTTCTACGACTGTGCTAGAGATTGAAAACGGACTTCCCAGAATTGCCACGCTCATAACAAAATTTTCTCGCTGTTACATTTAACTTCTTAACATTCTAAATAATAATTATTATTTGTTAATTACGTTAATTAGTACAGATGCATCATTTTAACTCATTATTATTTCGCGGTAACATTTTTTTCCTTTGCATTTGTTATCCGAATTAGGTGTAAAACTTGGACAATGTTCGGTTAAGATTCCAGTAACGAGAGCCTGATGCGTATTCGGACATGGCCTGGGTGACATGTTGTTGTTGTTGGTGACAGTTGACAGCTGTGGATACAAGGAGTGGCCCTACCTGGTGTAGAGAAGATGCAGAGTCTTGCAGATTGCAGAGTCGCTGCTCGACGTCCAGCCACGCTCTGACATGTGACAAGCCAAGAGCTGAGAGCTGCCATCACTGACGTACGTAATCTATTCTAGCCGCTCGCTGTGTAATAAAGTTTCTTGTAGTAGTCGTTTATACGCCAGCTGAGTTCAAGGCCGCGGAACAACGAGCTGTAAATATCCGCTCAGACAGCCGAGATGACGAACATCAAAGAATCGTGAATGAATTATTTCTGCTCAATATATCATATTAGGGTCGCGTCTGGAGGGGGACAAAAGTGGCATTTGCCCCGGGCCCTATATTCTAGGGGGCCTCACTTTTTGGATTATAATATTAATAATTATAATTAGAAACCACTCTTTTTCGCGAAAAGAACTTTGCCCCAATTTGTTCCAGTGCCTTACGTGCACATCTGCGGTTCTACTTCATGGTTATTGGCTATGTGAAGAGCCGTATATCATCTGACTGAACCAATTACAATAACGTTCCTGCAACAACACACGTATGTGATCTGCCGGTAGAATACCAAGGCTCGAGATAGTTATAATATCCAATCACAGACCACGAAGCAGAACTGCAGATGTGCGCGGTAAGGCACGGAAACAAAGTGAGGCAAAATTATTTCCGCGAAAAACAAGGGGCCTTAATTATAATTTAAAATGAATGGGATTTTCTAAAGCTGCCATTAAACCACGATGGTAACTGTGAAATATATTTGTTAAGTGTAAAGTGCATGTATGAAGACGACGTTGATATTCAGGATTGCCAACGTCAGAGCTATGCTATAACATGTGAGGAAAGTGTGAGGTTCCTATAAGCGCACAGTAGCACTGCATATATAAAATGATGGAGCCACAACTTTGAGCTGCCCCGGGCCTCACAGTCTCATAAAGTAGCCCTGTGACATACTATACTGTGATCCGCACATTGCAATAAATGTTCACAGCTACTCTGGGCAATTTTAAATATTATGATTAGAGACACTGGTAAATGACGGGAATAGTTGATTGTTTGCTAGACTCCAACATGCTATGTATATCACTGAAGGCTATATTGGCTATAGTTTATATGAATCACTATGTCACTCTTCAACAGACACAATTAGAATTGTACAGTTTTAACACAGAACGTGTGTGATTTGCCAGAAAACTGTACTCACGTGTCACTATTGACATAGGCTACTAGTGTTTAGAAGCTCTCCAAGTTTTTTTTTAACTGAAAATCACATCTGTAAACCTCCAAATGAGCTCCCTTGGTAACACATATAGTCGATAACAAATTTCCGTCCACACATTAGCCAGCATCACTGGAGGGAACGATACAATGTCGCAAGGTTACAAGATCTGGTACATGTGTTCGGTAGACCTTGACATTACTCCATAATTGGAGGCCCGTGTCTATTTTGATACGACCTTTCCTGGACGATGGATCAGTCATGATGGCCCAATGGTTTGGCCTAGTCGTTGCATCGATCCCTCCAGTGATGTTGGCTAATGTATGGACGGAAATTGAATATCGACTAGATGTGCTATGTGCTACCATACGTGATCATGTGGAGATTTACTGCAAAGTTTTCCAGTTGGAAAAAATCCTGGAAAGTTTTTAAAGACTTTTGCATCAGTTCCACATTTTAAACTTGCATCTAGTAGATAGTATTAATTTTTGTAGTCAGGGAAAGACTTTTCGGACATCCTGTACAACTGAACCTACAGAGTATCACAATTATGTCATTGCCTCAGAGAATCAAGTTCAGGTCTCTATTGAATCAGTCGCAGTGTTTTGCAACAAAACCCTGCACTGAATCTTCTCTCGAGAAGATGCATGTACAAACGTCTTACCAGAAGTACAGCTTCAACTTCTTGTTTCAAGAATGAGTTATGTTTTTCGCACGTCGACGATTGTCTTAACACTCAGGAAACAGACCAGCAAGTGTTGTGCTGTTGCTTAATACCGTACTTCCTTTTTCTATTGTTTTCCTGTTAATTGATTTTTTTTTAAGCCTAAACGAGAACAGACAGAAATATATCTGTTTCGCAATTTTTAAAACAAAATCTCACAATGTTGGTTTATTTTTCAGGGCAGTAAATACCATGGTTTTATGTAATTAACTAAATGTTAGTTAATCAACTTATTAGTCGAAACCATGGTCGTAGACGAACAGGTCTGGACACTCGCCTGGAAACTTGACCTCCTTGTTGTTTGGCTTCAGTTCACCAAGTTACCGACAATGCTATACATTTTTGGCGCTGTAATCCGGGCGGTCGAGCTCAAACTCCACCTCCTTCCCTTCCACTAAGATAAACAATTTATCAAAACGTATTTTTTTTATCAATTTATGCATTACTTCCTTCGCTTACAATTTAAAATCATGGCTCCAGAAATATTTATTTACTTTATAATGTTAACAGTGCAAAAAAGTGGGCGAAGTTTGAGTTCGACCGCCCGGATTACAGCGCCATAAAGTACGACATTCTCGGTAACTTGACGAACTACAACCAAACAAGGGGGTCAAGAAAAATACATTGTTAGATAGGCGAGTGTCCAGACCTGTTCTTCTACGACCGTGGTCGAAACCATATAATTATAATTCCTTTCCTTGAAAAAATAAAATAGAGCTATCAGAACAAAACACATTTCAAACAAAACTGCCAAACATTTGTGATATCTGCTCTCGTTAAGACTTCTAAAAAATAATTATTGCCAAAAAAAAGCAGAAAAAAAGAGCTTTAAGCCGGGTACACGCTATCCATAATTCAGTACAAAATTCCATGCCTATTTCACTACGAGTAGCAGTGTGACTCTGAGCAGGCACTACGCTGGTCCCAGACAGAATTCCCCACTTAATTTGACAAATAGAACCCGTCTTGTTTTCTATCGTATTGTATGCTCACGCGCATACGCAGTGCACAGTTTGAGCCAAGTATGCAAGTAGGGTTGCCAATATGCTTTGAATATAAATTAAATTCTGGTTTCTTACTAAACACACGACCGTCGAATTTTTCAAACCCTAAATTACGCACGAGAGTTTCTTTATTTGGCGATTACATGCTCGTCTTGTACGGGAAACAATTTTCAGGAATTCTACGGTTGTACTTAATGTAAAAAAGTCACAAATATATTTTCCTCCTTTGTGTACACAAACTTATTAGTAAACATTGATAATGTGTACACAACACATACGTTTTTTGATACGGAATGATGTTATTAAACGTAAATCGAAGTTTATAAACATAATTAAGTATTTAAATGAGTAGAGAATTAAGGATAATGTGTTCTGGGTTTTAGTTACTACTCCCTTATCTATGGTTACGATTAGAGACACTGGATTTTCGCAGATGTGAAATAACCGCGATACAATGTGAAGTTCTATAGGCTGTTCTCTTTAAACTGAGCACTCACCAATACGTACAAATAACCAAAAACTCTGTATTTTATTGAGGCCAAAGATGTTAAATTTTGTGAGTGGTGAAATGTTTACTCTGGGTTTTACTTTCATTTACGATTTTTTAACGTAAATAATAATGATGAGTGCAAAATTGTTGAAAAAAAAGTAAGCAGTGCTCATTTTGTCATAAACAACCTATACTATTGTTGCTATAAAATGTGAAATTCTCCTTGGCGAGTGCCTAGATCCTCGGCGTGGCCGTGCACATTGGCTCACTGCTGTATCACCATGGAGGTATTAGTATATGGAGTGGAAGTCTTTGAGCGAATTTGAAGCCGGCCAACAGACGACGTTTAAAGACAAGGATAGAGCTAGTGGTGGCAAGAACATGTAAACATAGCATTGAGCTGAATGAAAATGTTTTAGTTTTTTGTTAACTACACATTATGGTGAAAGTTTGTGCAGCTCTTGGCCTTGCAAACATATTCGATCGTTGCGGAGGATTATCTTTGTACAGGTAAGAAACTTTTATTTAAATTAATAAAGTTTATAAAGTACATACACACAGCGAGAGCGAATTCGGTTTTTTTATGTTTCTGAAACAATTGTAAATTGTTGTGTACGATTCAAATAGAGAATTTGCGCGAATTTTTGTACAAAAAAAAATAATTACATTGCTTTCTGCTATTGTTTTGCCACCCAAAACATGGCGACTCATGAAAAATAACGTCCTGCACATGCGCAGTTCGAAAATTATCGGCTTCACACGATTAGCCTACCATTGAAATGTACGGCAGATGCTACTCCATAGACTAATACCTCCATATGTATCGCTCGGGCCTAGATCCTGTGGGGTACCCGTCGTTTCGCCTATAAATGTTTTGCCTAATCGTAGGCAAAATACTTTAGGCACTATGACATGAGGGAAAATTACTTTTAGGCAAACATATATTAGGCTAAATGACTTAAGGCGAAATTTCTTTAGGCAAAACGACTTTAGGCAAAGTAACTTTAGGTGGAATGACCTTTGGGCTAGCTAAACGAGGAGGGCAGGACTTTGTAGAGAGCATTTTAGGCAAAACGATTTTAGGCAAAAGTCTTTGTCCCAAGTTTATCAAAGGGATGAAATTTAAATCAAACCGATTTTAAGCAAAGCGACTTTAGGCTAAATGACTTTAGGCTAAATGACTTTAGGCGAAATGACTTTTAGGCGAAATAACTTTAGGCAAAACGATTTTAGGCGAAATACCTTTAGGTTGGATGCCTTTAGGTTGGATGACTTTAGGCAAAACGAAGGTGCCAAAGTGTTTAGGCGAAACGACTTTAGGCAAATTTAATTTAGGCAAAACGACTTTAGGCGAAACATCTTAAAACAAAAAAATGTTTTGTATGTTAAGAGAGAGGCTGGAAATTTAAGTGAACAGGTTCAAGCAAAACGATTTTAGGCAAAATTATTTAATGCAAAAGACTTTGTCGAAAGTTCAGAAAAGCGACGTCATTTAGTCAAACAGATTTTAGGCCAAACGACTTAGGCTAAACAACTTTAGGCAAAATGAATTTTAGGCAAAATGATTTTAGGCAAAATTTTTTGGGCAAAATGATTTTAGGCGAAAATACTTTAGGCGAAACGACTTTAGGAGCAATTAATTTAGGCAAAATTATTTTAGGCAAAAGGAGGTAGATAAAATGTGTTTAGGCAAAACATTTTTAGGCAAAACGACGCGGCTCCATCCTGTGTATGGTAGACAAGAGGAAGAAAAGACTAACCAGGCAGCACAACAATTGTGTATTGCCCGGACACTCGCATATAAGAGAGAGGACAATAAGATTACACCTTTCTCACTCACACGGCCTCCTTACACATAAACACGTAGCCAGCTTGAAACTCATGACCTGAGAGATATAAAGACTATGGCGCGGACACCAGGCAGTCCCGAAAGCTTTCGCTGATATAATATGACGAAGTTGCTATTTGGAACAATAACTGAGTGTTCTGCCTGAATAACGATGGACATATGCAGTTTTTTCACTACGAACAATTGCCGCCCACTGTGCAAATCAGAGTCTAACACACACACACGCACACACACAGATAAATATGAATCGTTGAGCTATGTTTCAAGCAAAAAACATGAAGTGGCTTGCATGCCTTCATCAAAACTAGTATAAAAAACAACGAGAAAATATTTCTTGGACGGTAATTTTCACTGCAATTGAAATGCCACGAATAAACTGTCTATTTCTGAGCAAGCAAAAAATTTCACAGGCGATAAATAGGTGTGAGTGAAGAACTGTTGAGATGCCACAAATAAAATATCTATTTCTGAGCGGTAAAAATGATACAGGCGATAAATTACTGTGAGTGAACAAAATGCTCAGATGCCACAAATAAAATGTCTATTTCTGAGCAGGTAAAATATTACATAGGCGAAAAATTAGTGTGAGTGAACAAAATGTTGAGATGTCTAAAAAAAATTGTTTACTTCTGAGTGGTTAAAAGCTCACACAAGCTATAAATAGTGTGAGTGAAGAAATGTTGAGATGTCACAAATAAAATGTCTATTTCAGAGCGGTAAAATTACTACACAGCAATAAATTAGTGTGAGTGAAGAAATGTTGAGATACCAAAAATAAAATGTCTGTTTCAGAGCAGGTAAAAAATTACATAGGCAATAAATTAGTGTGAGAGAACAAAATATTGAGATGTCAAAAAAATTGT
Source organism: Medauroidea extradentata (assembly GCA_003012365.1). Classification (NCBI taxonomy): domain Eukaryota; kingdom Metazoa; phylum Arthropoda; class Insecta; order Phasmatodea; family Phasmatidae; genus Medauroidea; species Medauroidea extradentata. The sequence continues at coordinate 20,443 of PNEQ01063478.1, forward strand.
CTATTTCTGAGTGGTTAAAAGATCACACAAGCTATAAATTAGTGTGAGTGAAGAAATGTTGAGATGTCACAAATAAAATGTCTATTTCTGAGCGGTAAAATTACTACGCAGGCAATAATAAGTGTGAGTGAAGAAATTTTGAGATGCCACAAATAAAATGTCTATTTCTGAGCAGGTAAAATATTACATAGGCGATAAATTAGTGTGAGTGAACAAAATGTTGAGATGCTTTAAAAAATTTTCTTTTTCTGAGCGGGTAAAGATTATACAGGCGATAAATGTGTGTGTGTGTGAAGAAATGTTGAGATGCCACAAATAAAATATCCATTTCTGAGTGGTTAAAAAAATACACAAGCTATAAATTAGTGTACGTGAAGAAAATGTTGCTATGCCTAAAAAATTGTCTATTTCTGAGCAGGCAAAAATTACACTCGCGATAAATTAGTGTGAGTGAAGAAATGTTGAGATGCCACAAATAAAATTTCTATTTATAAGCGGGTAAAAAATTAAACTGGCGATAAATTAGTGTTAGTGAAGAAATGTTGAGATGCCTGAAACAAATTGTCTATTTCTGAGCTAGCAAAAAATTACACAGGCGATAAATTTCTACCAGTGAAGAAAACGTTGAGATGAGCAACATGCTCAATATCAATTTATATACATTTCCAAATTTTACCAACTTGGCTAGCCTGAGATACATAGTGCTCATAACACTGTAATGCAAAGTTATGTTATTTTTACAAGAGGACATGAATATAGGTACATGCAACCATTCAGGCTGAGGTATATATTTAAGACCACTGGTTCCTATTTATGCTGTTTTGGAATTTTTATTTTTTAATTCATTTAAAGGAGCAGATATCGCCAAACAGTTACACAGAAATGTTGGGAATTGTTTGCACTCTGTAGCCTAATTTTTCAAAACAAATTTTTTTTAAATTTTTGTTAAGTAAAATTAAGTGGATAATCAGCTAATATTATATAAATTTAGGTCTTGAAGAATTAGGCTACATAGAACCAACAATTTACAACATTTGAACGTAACAGTTTTGTGATATCTGCTCTCTTTCAGGAGTTAAACATTAAACTGGCAAAAACTGCTGTTTTAGGAACCCACGACCTTAAAATGAAAGTTTTGTAAAATGAGCGAAAATACAAAAATTCTACAAAATGTTAGATTTAATTTTTAAAATGCTATAAAATCAATTACAATATACCATTTTTACAGGACTCTAGTTATAAATATGACGTTGCACTGTAACAGCTGACAGCGAACTGATCTCCGTGTGCGTCGGAGAAATATTCCCAGTTGTCTTCATGGAGGTATTAGTCTAATACCTCCAAGGTTGTCTTCAAGGACCTGTAACAAAAATAAATGGGAGCTGTGAATAAGTATGTGCAAAAAAAAAAAAAAAAAAAAAAAACAAGGGGTACAAACATGTAAGGGAAGTGAATATCACATATCACGCAGGAAAATTGCCGTACACGTGTGTATTAACACATTACTAGTAATATTGCCAAACCATTGAGAAATATTAGACATGAGACAAATGTGTATAATGGAGTATTCATCTCTCTCTATACTATATATATATATATATATATATATATATATATATATATATATATATATATATATATATATATGTGTGTGTGTGTGTGTGTGTGTGTATAAATGAATGCTGACTGACATGTCAAACTGCAGCCCAAACCACTGGACCTAGAATCGTGAAATTTTTTGTGGGGGTTCCCCTCAGGTCGTAGGCGAGCACTAAGAAGGAATTTTTCGAAATTCGACCTCTAAGGGGGTGAAAAGGGATGAAATGTGTTTCCGCAGAAACGTCAATAGAGCTCGAACTGGACTGCCTGTCATTGTGAATTTTACTTTAATAAGACACTCATAAAAATGCATCTTAGCCAATATAAGGATTTTTCGAAATTTAACATTTAAGGGTGTGAAAAGAACTTAAATGTGTTTCCGATTAACTATCGATATCTATCGAACCCTTCGGGATAGAGAGTTGGTATTCACTTCAAAATGTTGCTTACGTAAATACCCAAAAAGCAGTTTTAGGATTTTTTGAAATTTGACCCCCAAGAGGTAAAAACGGGCAAAATGTGTTTTTATTAATCGTTTATATCACTGAAACACATTTGACTATCGTCGTGATTTTAACTTCAATTGGTTACGTATACAAATGTCTACTCCAAGCCGTTTCGAAATTCTTTAATAGGGGGTGAATATATGTGTTATCGATTATTCCTCCACATATATCGAACCAGTCGAGATATATAATTGCTCTTTGCTTTAGAATGAGGCTTTAAAAATATCCCAAATACCATTCGATATGTATATATTATATTCCATTGATTTTTATACAGTGACGTGATTTTTGTTTAAAAATGATACTTACTCAATTACCTGAAAAGTGATTTCAGAAATTTTCGAAATTCACCACCTAAGGAGGCGAAAAGATGTGAAAAGTGGTGAAATGTGTTTTCTTAATCTTCGATATATCTTGAACCCAGCAGGAAAATTTCGTGTTTTTCACGTCCACCAGACATTAATAAAGTAATCTAAAACGTGATTCAAGGGTTTTTCGAAATTTACTCTCTTAGTTGGTAAAAAGACTTTGAATATGTTTCAGATACATCCGCGATATCTAACGAACCCGTCGAGATATACAGTTAATTTTTGCTTCAGGGTATAACACTATACTCTTCTTAAAACAAAATTTCAACTTAGAACTAAATAGTAACATACACAAGCATGACACAAGAAGTAAAAATAATGTACACATGATAAGTAACAGAACAAATATGTTTGCAAAAAGGTCCATATTATTGTGGCATAAAACTTAATAATAAACTACCCAAGAGCATAAAAGAAATAAGTGACATGAAAAGATTTAAGAGTGAACTGAAAATATACCTTAACAAGAATGCCTATTACTCTATAGAGGAATACCTAAATGAGATGTAAAATTGTTTATACAACATGGTTTATACAGCTTCCTTATACTGTACCTGACACACACACACACACACACACACACACACACACACACACACACACACACACACATATATATAGCCTATGACTACTGCATATTATCCATATATGCGTTATGATTCTTGTACTATTATGTTTTGTACATTAAACTCTATTTTTTATGTTTGTAAACTTAGTAGGCTATATCAGTGCTCAGTATTACAGCCCTTTCCAAATGTATTTAAATTAGCCCAATTGTTTATTTGAGTTTTTTACAAATCTGTTACCGTTGGTCATTGGTTGTTTTAGCTTTGTTATTATTTGTGATGCATACTTTGTATTGCTAAGTGTCTTATTTATTATGTTTGTTAATTTAATATTTCAATACTAGTATTAATGCCTTTCTCAAGCGTATTTGAATTAACCTTATTATTTTATTTAAGTTGTTTATAGACCTACTATGTAACATACATATCAATTTGTTGACATAAGTTATACATTGTGATGTCCACTTTTGTAGTGTTTGATTTATGTAACTTAGGCAGTGTGTGTATCAACGTATCTGTGTTTGTTTATCATATTGTATATATTTAGCTTCGTTATCACACACTTGTGTGTTGTCTTGTGTATAAGCATTCTGTTTTCGTTAGTATGTATGAATGTATATATCCAGCCCTTTTCTCTTTATTGTACTGACAACTCCCTTCCAGTTTGCACTGGAACTTTGGAGGCTTTGATAAATAAATAAATAATAAATAAATACAGAAATATTCGCAAAACGGTTTTAAGATTTTTCGAAATTCTTACTCTCAGTACTGCGCAGAGGTCATGATGTATTATTTAATGAATGATCGATTTTGTTTCGACTGAACGGGCTACCATCGTGATTTGCACTTCAATTGGATACTTATACAAATGTCAAAGATGTGAAATTAAAATATTTCGAAATTCGACACCCAAAAGGGTGAATAAGATGGTTTGAAGAGTCAACACAGTGGAGTTGATGGGCATGCTTCTTAAAAGATAAATGCCAAACTCAGGCAAACTTATGCTCGACAGACTATAGCCGGTGTTGTGCTGTTTTAGTGTGGAACCAAATCAGAAATAGAAAAAATATTTCACACGTGTCAAACAAAAAACATGAAAATTAAAGTAGAATAACACTGATTGTAAAATTTTATATTAACCCTACTAATAACATAAATTATGATTAATAAATTGTATTACACTACCTTATTGGCAATACATACCCATTTTTGGAACTTGGTCCATTAAAATAAATATTAAGCTAATAGCAGCCTACTTACATGATAGTGTAGCTGAGGCACTGTAGGCTGAAAATAAAGAACAGAATAAAATTAAATCAAGAACTATTGTTAGTATCGTTGCGGTTACATCATAACGCCTGCTGGCTTCAAGCAGTGCCCATAAACTGGCATTTAGTAAGGGCTGGTTATCTCACTAAAGCAAAGACACTTCTACAAAGAAAATTTGCTGTTAATATTTACCTCAACATCCTCTACAGACGGGAAAGACAAACATGATAGTAAAATATAATGTAATCAGGAATTACTAGTATGGAAATAAGAGAAACCAGAGGCAAGTCTTCAAGCGTCAAAGTAATGTGGTTTCACAATAAAAGAGTGGAAATGCTAAAGGAGCTAAGTGCCAAAAATGACCAAATTGAATTTCTTACATCAAAATGAACTAGGTGTCGATGCCAATATAATACTGAAAAATTAACTCTCAATAATTTTCCTGACAGATTTTGTTACGACTTAAAGATCGCCGTCCCCATATGTCCACAGGCTCTTGCAGCAATGTTTTTTCTCTTTTATGTGAAAACATATTTTTGGCACTTAGCTCCTTTAATTTTTCCACTCCACATTATTGTCGAAATAGAGGCTCTACAATTCGTAGATGATACTTTTGTACATCATACATTATTACTTAGTCATTGACTTTATTATATTTGGAGTACTGACAGAAGACAAGAAAAAAGTTACACTGTTAGTATTGACATAGCACTTTGCTTGAACAATTGCACTTTGGCTATCTTATTACAGGAGTCTTTAATATTTAAGTGTTGCCTGACTTAACAGTGCGTGGTAGATAAACAAACACTGAAAACATCGGTTTCTACGCTTTTTTCGAAACCAATATGGATAAAATACTGAATGACAACCCTACATAATGGAATTTGCCAACTTTATGAGTTAATATTTATGCAGAATTACTAATTCGTTACGCGTGATCTCTTGCGCCGCAGTTAAATGCACGAGGTTCCGGCGTCAGAGATTGTGCCTCAGAAGTTCCTAACACTGGAAACAATTTTGTTTAAAACGTTAGCTAAAACTATTGTCTAGGATTCCTTTTGTTTAATTTTCGCAAACCGGAATCAAGAAACCTACAGTTATAGATTAATGCTTTTAGCGTTGCATTTTGTACCACGCCCTCTTAAGTTCTAGCAACCCTACATAAATACTTCAGTGATTGAACGATTACTTGGATAGCAATTGCGTTCGAAATCCAACAATACACAAACAAAGAGGAAACAAATCAGAAGTCTCTCTTCACAACTGGAATAATGTGCAACATATTTACTGGTTTGTGGACATACGCCATTGTTCATGTTTTGTTGACCGAATTTGTATCGAAAGACAAAGTGACAAAACACAAAAGACACACAAAAAAGCACATAAACTATAAGAAAAACAATCCCACAGGAATTCCGTCATCAAAGAACACAAGTACAGCACGAAAATGGGTGACATACAGAAAACCAGAATTGCTGAACATGCATGGGAAAATAGCTACAAATTCCTCTGTGACTCAGCAAACCCAATAATTCAGGAAAAAGCCAGAATTAAAGGGAAAATTAGAAAATCAGCTTACATAGCCAGTAACAAAAACATAATAAGCCAACAGAGCATTGAACTGAAACATATGTGGTCGCCTTTATGCTTTGCCACTATTGGTCGAGGAGCTTAGAGACCATCCAGGCTATACAAGCCCAAATTTTCTAGCAAACTTGTTGTGATGGAATTCCACTGGGATGGTTTTCTTATGTTTTCTGGGCTTTTATGTGTGATTTTTGTATTTTGTCACTTTGTCTTTCAATACAAGTTCGGTCAACAAAACATGAGCAATGGCGTATGTCCACAAACCAATAAATTCTAATTGTAAACTTTCATTGCAACAAATATTTAAAAATCTCATCAATGTACAACATACTTACACTTCAGACAATACTACAAACACTTGCGAACAATAAAAATAAGTTAACATCAATGGAACATAAAAGTCAAGCAACCTTAGCAAGTACAGTGTGCGGGAGCGACTTTGGAATACATAAAAAAATATTTTTCGCATAGATTTGAGTTCCGAGAAGAGAAATTTACTATACTTGTGTATAGCGTGCCCTGGTGTATAGCCCACACCACGATTTTTGCAACAAGTTCCAGGGAAAAGAAAATTAAGTTCCTTGTTAGTGTGCGAAAAAATCACAGGAGTACGAGATGGTGAAGCAGAGCGTAGGAGGCTACGATGGAAGTGTCAAAAGGAGATGGGGGAGGAAGGAAGATGTGGCTAGAGAGAGATGGTGAGGAAGGTGGAGAGCCATGGTTGGGTGGCTTCTTTCTCCTTTAGCCGCAGTTATCTATAAATAGCCAGCCAAGGTCGCCTGCTGCCTACCAGCCCGCACATGTGTGTGTGTGTGTGTGTGTGTACAGGTACCTGCACAACACTCCCCTCTCGCTGCGCTGTGTGTTTGCCACTTCCTGCATGCCCCCTTAGATAACTGGGCCATGACAGCAGCAAGCTTGCCTTTCTTATTTGTGTGACACTTCTCTCTCGGGGGGGAAGAACAGTGTCGCCCTTCTTTCTTTCCCCACAGAACTATCGTTTGTCAAGAGATGTCAAAATTAATGTCTCATGTTGCTTCTGCTCGCCATCCACGAACTGGCACTTCTGCCGCATAAAATTTCCGAGCAGCATACTTTTTAACCGACTGTTTAAACCTACATGTGTAAAAGCTAGTAAGCTTCTGGCCATCAGTAGACAGGTTTTTATCCAGTGTACTGTGTAAACACTGAGTAACACTTCCAACAGGAACGTAGGGACAAACAAAAGACATAGAGTTTTAGCAGCGACGGTTACAGCGAAGGTGGAGGGGTGGGTGGGAGATAAGGTGGATGGTTAGGCAAGATTCACCTGTTGTTCTCGTATATTTTATTGCAGGGGGTAAAAATTCACTAGGGATAATTTACATCACCTCTGGGCAGTTCGGCAAGGTCATACATTTGGTTCTGAAAATTTCTTTTAGGGGGAGTAAATATTCACTAGGGAAAATTTACACCCTCATTGGACTGTTAGGCAAGTTTATTCCTGTTGTTCTCGAATTTTTTTTTTTTGGAGTGGGTAAATATTCACTAGGGAATTTCTACATCCCTACAAGCCAGGTATTTATTCTCTAGGCTGCCTGGGAGATAGGGAATAAGTATTCCCTGACACTTTTCTTACTGTTTATTTTGGTCACCCCTGTGTCAGGTAGTAAATATTGACTAGGGACTTTTTACCTAGGGGTACAAATTTACGGGAGTAAACATTCACGGGCACACCTGTAGGTGAGAAATATTCTCGCTCTCCCTCCTACTCTTGACATGCGTCAGTTTGAAACTACAACGCCACCTACTTCGCACCTCTTTTCCACCCCCACCTTCTTTTCCTTGTATTTTTTTTTCAATATTCTGTGTATAGCGCGCACCCCTGCTAAAGTCACTCCAAGTTTTTAAAGTTAGTCACCCCCGCAGCAGTGGCTCGAGTGTTGTTGGCAAGAAGGGCACAAGTCGCAGAGTGTGAACACACCGCCGTATAGTACTGACCATGAAATATGTAACGGCTACTTATTGTGTTGTGAGTAGTCGGTAGTAAGCAACACACGCAGACCAGCATGTCAGTGGCATCAAGTAGCGCACAGCCCTAAACACTAATATGCAACGTTGGCCCTACCTGGTGACATCCACGAGCTGCCCCTGCACCCCCACTTACGGTACAGTAAGTGTTACAAGTCTGATGAAATTCGGTACACAGGTTGCAGAATTTCTAGGGTGATACGTAAGCACACTGGAACACACACAGAAACACATCCACAGGCAGGAAGGTGATCCCATAAGCCAAAATTTCCATCGGATAGTAGGCTGAAGAAATGTGTAAGGTCACAACACGAAGATGAAAGAGAAACCTGAGACCAAAAATGCTTCAGACTTTAACATGGAAGAGCTAACCAAGATGACTCACCCAGTAAGGAATGGGAAAGCCCTGTGTCATGACCATCTTGGGCTGAGATCATTGAATGACATTACTGTATGTTTGCCAGATAGGATAGTTCACTCTTTTACTTCAGCAGAAGTTTGGATAACTTCCTGTTATATTACGACACCAGTAAGTTAAGGTTAAATTAAGATGTTTACTGCAATTAACTACTCGTCTCTGCTCGTAGAGATTAACATATTAAAGTTGAAAAATTATAAAGTAAATAAATAAATGAAAGAGTGATTCACTCACTCGTCTTGAGGTGGACTGCGACTGCCTGGAAGACCTCGAAGTTGAGCAGACCGAAGAAGAGCTTGGCTCCTGTAGTCTGGTGGTTGGAGGATAACGGCTCAAGCTGGGCACGTTCGTACTTGGCCACGCCTATAGTGAAGATAATGTGACCTTGATTCCTCAGCTGCTCGGCTGCGTTGGCCGGCTTTCTCTGGCTCCGACCGTCCGTGATCACAACTGCCACACAAACACCACACTGATACACATGCAGGTAGCTGAGAAATTGCTTGTCAGTGTTTTAAGAGTAACAATCCTCACATCTAGATGAACAAAACCTGTCACATGGACACAGGTCCGTAAATTCACAATTTCTGGACTACAGTTCACAGTGCACGATATGATGTCATAGTGTATAGCATGCGGGTTGGATCGTGTCACTGTGGCATCCCATTGCAGTTATTATTGGCAACTACATACCAGATGAGTCGTATTTAACTGGACGGTAGGCATTGTGCGATGTAGTATTACACACTAACATGTATTGTATGTGATGAAACGGTGAGTTCTGGGCCTATGATCAAATTACAAAATTTGTTCTTCTAGATGTGAGGGTTGTTCCCAGAAATATTGACATGCAATTTTGTAATGGGAGATGCAAAGCAACGCTAGGAGCAGCACAGTCGCGCCTTGCAGACGGCCGAAATGCTGATAGAAACTTACTTTTTGTAAGTGTGGAATGGAAACGCGAGTTTATTTTCATTTTTAAGTGCTCGTGTGGATAAATGCAGGGTTAATTTAATGTATATAAAACCAATATTGAACGTGACGAGCTGTTTAATACAAAACATGTAATCAATTGTTTAATATATTCCCACATTATTCATTGAAGTGTGCATTAGAAGCGACGCCGAATAAAGGCGCATGGAGTGAGTGTAGCAGTGAACGATTTTGTTACGCGGAAAATACAATTAATAAGAAAAAATTTCATGTAATATTTTTGTAAAACTACAAAATTTATTAACATTTGTGCACATGAAAACTGTCTGTTTAGAATGCTTATAGGTTGACGCGGGCGGGGGTGGTGATTAGGTATTAAATACCACCAGATAGCTCCGGTAAAGTAAAGCTCAATTCTCCCGCGTGACAGTGGCGTGCGCGGAACACGTGCCCGGTAGCGCAAGCTCGTTATTGGAGAACAGGCACTCGGAAAGAGACTCTAATTTACAGGGCCATGCGGCCGACAGCCGTGGCCCCACTCGTCGTCGTGTATACTTACACAGGGAAATCTTTTGGCGTTCCCCACGCCCGTAGCACAGACAAAGCACCAAAAGAAAACATTCTACACAATTCACTGGGAAAGTGCAGGTTATAGGGTCCCGCTCCATGAAGGCCGTGAAGCGGCATGCAAATAAAATACGTACCTCAGTGTATGACGCATTTATTACAGAGCACCGTACTCCATACACTACTCAAACATGGTGGTGCTATAAGCGTACCAGGTCCTAAGCCCGACCGGTGGGCTATGCAGTATGGAAAAAAACCACCACATGGGTGAACAATAATTTAAGTTAAGCCCCTGGGTAGATGAGTCGCAGGGGTCGAGGGGCACCTCCAGACCAATGAAAAATTAAATTAAAGGTTCCAAACTTAAAAACTGACGCTATTGGTAAACTAGTGATTGCACAGAAGTCTTGAAGGGCCCGGAGTGACACGCGTCCGACCGCCTCGTTCTGCCGCTTAGTACCGACTGACGATTCCTTCCCGCGCCGGTGACCTCGTCCGGCCAAGTGCGGGAAGCAACCGCCGAAACACAAAATACACTTAAAACAGAAGGGGCGAAGGACCAAAACACTTGTAAATTTCTAGTTTGCTGATTAATGTCCCAAATTTATTTCAGGGGAAAGTTTTTATGATTTTAACTTTCTTGAGATTTTAGTATATTTTAAATTTACGTGACACGAAAGATATCTGACAATATAAAAATGAATTAAATAATTAACTGCACGTACAAAACATTACAGATTTTAATTGAAGTTGAATTAAAGAAAAGCACTTGCAAAAATAAACAAAATAGAATTGGGCGGCTAAGTTGGCTGCATGGGCGATTCCAACTTGCACGTGAGGCGCAGGGGTGTTTCTGCCATTTTTAAGGTTAAACACGAAAATAATTTTAATTATGGATATAAACATGCAACAAGGTTACCCCTGGCCTTTAAACACTGTTACCTGTTGGTGGCGTAACCCGCGTTAACATAGCTAGCACAGAGGTGCTAAAATGATGTGTTCATTGAAAGCTATTTTACTGGATTTTACGTCAACGGGGTACTTTGCTATCAATAAACGGTAGTTCTCATAGGCTGGCACACACACACACTGCACGTACCCGACGTCGCGGGGGCGGCGTCTGGACGCCGCTACCTCTTACGTGCTCGTGGTCGGACGCTTTCCCATATGTAGAGGCGGTACTGCTGCCTCTGCTGTTTCGTATCAGTGGCCCTGGCGCGCACGATGGGCCACATTGGTAGAGGAGCGCAGGTGTCGCGTGCCAAGGTTACATAATGCTTGAAGGTTTTTAGTTCAGGCTGTTGTTACAAAATATCATAATATTATCGTTATTGCAAGTAGACTAATACTTTATGTAAAAAGGGATAGTATGAGCTTGTAATTTTCACGTTACTAGATATTTACGAAACGTTCTGCAAACGCAGCTTCGGAAAATTTTTTGAAACATTTTTGTAGGAGAAAAAAAATTCTTTTCAAAAATAAACATAAAACGGAAAATATTTTAAAATAAGATACGCATACTAAGTTTTTATTTTAACACTTACAAATGCATATACATGTCAACGACTATATAAATTCAACAATTTAGTATACAGTAAATGGACGAGGTTAGGCCTAACCTCGTTAGTTCTAAATCATCCAGCCAATGAATGCAACGTGTTTACTACAATACATACGGAAATTGGAAAAGAAAATATACAAATAGATAATACAGATTTACTTTAGTGAATACTGTTTATAATATGAATACAATTATTTTGGAAGAAGTTGCGATGTGTGAAAATGTCAACACTGGTAACAATATTTTTACATTGCCTATCGACAATGCTCTTTATATACATATAGAAACTTGTTTTTAATAAAACTCTTTTATTTTTACAACGAAGAACAGTACTATTGCCACCTAGTATTTATGTATAGACTTTAAATTGCTTCGCAACACACGTGTACAATATAGCATCTGCAGTCCGTATCACTATTCCGAAGGTTCAGAAGTTCACCACCAGACGTCAGCCATTTTGCTTTGCATCTCTCATACTCTGTATGGAGGTAATGTCTCTGAATGTAATGCAATGCAACAGAATAACATACTATACTACTATGGACATACATCATTGCAATACCTTTTTTTTTCTATGATTGCATTACTATGTCGTCCCAGAAATCTTACATCATAGAAAAAAGAAGGTCTTACATTGAGACCATGGTCGTAGAAGAACAGGTCTGGACACTCGCCTGGAAACTTGACCCCCTTGTTGTTTGGCTGCAGTTCACCAAGTTACCGAGAATATTGTGTTTTATTGGCGCTTCAGTTAGGGCGGTTGGACTCAAACTCCGCCCACTTCCGTTCCACTAAGATAAACAATTTATCAAAACGTATGTTTTATCAATTAATGAAATACTTCCTTCGCTCACAAATTTAAGAAAAGGCTCCAGCAATATTGATTTACTTTATAAATTTAACAATGAAAAAAAGTGGGCGGAGTTTGAGTCAGACCGCCCTAACTGAAGCGCCAATAAAACACAATATTCTCGGTAACTTGACGAACTACAGCCAAACAACAAGGGGTCAAGCAAAATACATTGGTAGATAGGCGAGTGTCCAGACCTGTTCTTCTACGGCCGTGATTGAGACTGATAAAAAAACAAACGAAAAATGAGAAACAAGCCTAGTTTGGCTGTAGTCAACACATCGATAAACCAAAACAAAGAAGATGGAGCAGATATCGTGAAAAGTTAGTCTTTAGCAATCTACTGTGTTCGTTTGTGTATTTATTTTTGTGTCGTCTAGTCTATTGTCTGTAACATCGTTGTATTCCTGTCTTGTGTCTAACATTGCCTTCGTTCCAGTATTGTCTGTGCTATCTTAATCGTGGTGCCCAGAGTTTTACAGATTATTTTGTTCTGTATTCGGACTCTTATTACTGGATGTTTACTTCATTTTCTTTTGTTTGGTGTTGAATAATTCCTAATGGGATCGTTCATGTTCTGTTGTTCTCATTCTAAGATTTCTGGGACATAATATTGCAATGATATATGTCCACAATAGTACAGTACGTATACACGGAAGGACAGAAAAAAATTCACTGTGTCAGTAGGACCATACACGACAATCCTATGTTATGGTCCAGCCTTCGAATAAGTGAAGTCAGCGAAGATATTTTGGTCAGTGCGTAACATCTAGGTCTTTGGCACTTGCAGGGGGGAGGGGGGAAATTAGGTTTGTATGAAGCAGCGGAGGGAAATGGGACATCTCCAATAAAACCCGCCGACCATCGGCATTTTCGGACACAATCCCCAAATGCGAAACTATAAGTTGATTCCACCGGAATGCTTTAGTGGGATGCAAGTACTCGGTCTTTGCACCGACTGCGGTCCCGTCCAACCTAGGAAAATCGTTGATTGTCTGATGACCAACTATCACACTTGGTCCATGTTTCTTTGAAGTTTAACTTACAGATTCTACAGGACCTTAGATTTATGTATTCTTGTATACAAACTATGTCCCAAGCTGTAGTATGATCGTATGACTTGTTGTGTTCAGTTCCAGGAAACATTGTGACTATGAGCTCTTATTTGTGTTAGTTCTGCAGTTGGTGAGTTTCTGTTGGTTTACCTGGTATCTTGTGACACAATAGACAGTTGATGCTTCTGTAAATTGTGTCATAACCTCGCTACTTGATTAAAGTTAATACAAGATTTTCATGTTTCTTTCTCATAGTGATTCTCACTTTTGGATAGTCAACACACCCCTATGCAGCTGTTAGTTGCTTGAAACAGTGTGATTCAACGATCCAATTTTTAAGTGATTTTAGCATTTAGTATATTCTTGATCTTAGAGTTGATAACTAATTCACTGTGTGCTGTTCTCATATACGAGACGAACAGAACATTTTACGCTTAAAATTGTTCGTCAATAGGGAACATTGTCCCATTTCTTGCCTCACTGGTGTGGTCCTTATTATGCACAACAGAGTATCATGTTTACTTGTCACAATTGTTTTGTTTTATGGACTGACAAGCGTTACAATCAACAGCCCATTTTTATTACTTTTCTTTCAAATGTAATGCAACTGCGCTTATTTCGTTACAGACACTTCCTTTTTCACATCAACATAAAATTAATTGAACCAAACGAAACAAAAATTAATGAAAACTAGCATGTGCTGAACTAAAACATAACCTCTGACTGTAACCTATAGAGCGCAGCCACGCTGTTGGTATCGCCGTAAGTTCACATCAATATATAAATGTAAATTAATAATAAAAGCTACTCGAAAGTCTGTTCACTACCTTCCATCGTGGCCCCATGGCTCATCTGCGCCTCGTGGCTAACTTATCTCTCACCACGTTTCGAGTTCGCACAACACGACATACATCCGTCTCCCTCGACCGTCCAGAACAGAGTGACCAGCCTCGGTGCGCAATGGCGTCCGAAGATACCACGGCGGCTTCCCTTCCGGTAAATTGTTCTAAAACATTCTAGTGGAAATTAATAACCGGTCTGGATACAAATTAAATAAACTCAAAGAAACTAAAATTATAGAAAAATCGGCAAAATTCTGCTGAGCACAATGACGTATCTCACTATTTTACTGAATGAGTATTACAATAAAAATTTATTAAATAAAGGTTTGGCATCACACATTGCCGGCAGTACAACTTGCAGTACCCTCTGTGAACCCCTATTGGTGTCCCCCCTCCCTCCGCATCATGGCAAGGCTGTCCAAACTCATTTACATATCTCTAAAACAAACACCAAGAACTTTGCAACTGCCATAACTTTTAAAACATCAATATTTTGTAAAATTTCAAAGAGTCCAAAATTGCTTGAATTTTTATGTTGTTTCAGAAAAGTCCACATAAGACATATTAATTTTAAATTCATGTATCGTCAGAAAACAGAATTCGGAATAACTCTGAGCTTATGAGCACATTATTTGACATTAAAATACCTATTACAATAAATGACTAATCATTAGCAATTGCACCCAGACGCAATTTTCTCTTACTGTACTGTTTCGACAGGCCCAATAGCGGTTTTACATTTAGAGAGTGGGTTTTATAGGTGATATCCTGTTCAGCGAAATTTATTTATTTTACAAGCATCATATATATCTCAATGCATATTGAGAGTGATTTGTCCAGATAGAAACATTTTCATTAAGAAATACACCTAAAAACAGACAAACTAAGTCATATTACAATAACCACAAAACACATACAATTATTAAGTCAGGATTAAATAGATAACGTTCAATTAAAACAAATACAAACCTAACAACATGTTTCAATTATATAATTTCATTTGCTTAGATACTCATTTATTGAGTAGAAAGTTTCTTTTATCAAATAATCCTTCAGGTTCTTTTTACATTTTTTACTGTTGATCAGACTTTTTTTAAACTTGTTGGTAATTTATTTATTAGTGTAGTTCCAGCATAATCCGGACTTATTGAGTGTTTTTGGGTTCTGTGTGATACAACGGGTAATTCACTAGCCTGTCTAGTGTTGTAATTATGAACATTGCTATTTGTGTCTTTAATAATATTTTTAACTGAAGAAAGAATGGTGTAATAAATATAAATTGATGGAAGAGTTAAGATTTGTAGTGATTTAAACAAATTCCTACATGAGTATTTACTGTTGCTTTTTGTTATAATTCTATTTATCTTTTTTTTTTTGTAATCAAATAAATTAGCTATTTTTCCTCAGTTCCCCCAGAAAATGACCCCATAACTCAAAATGGAATGTACATTTGCAAAATATAAAGTTTTTAAAGCTTCTAAAGTGCAAGTGTTTTTTAATGTATGAAAAGCAAAACTAAAAGAACTTAACTTTTTACAAAGTGTTCGTAGTTGGTCATTCCAGTTGAGTGTGAAATCAATGGTAATTCCCAAGGATCTTGTCTTCTCTACCATCATTAACTGTTTATCACCTAACTTGTAACTAAAATTATACACATATATATTTTTTTTAAGTAATACCCCATGACTGAAGATTTATCTGTATTAAGTACCAATTTATTAGTCTTAAACCAATGTTGCATATTAGCTATTGTTTTATTATTTAGATCATTCTTGTCCTGACTCTTTACAAGAACGTTTGTATCATCAGTAAATATAACTGTACTACCAACATCAATACTATTAAGAAAATCATTAATAAAAATTATAAAAAGCAAAGGTCCAAGTATGGAGCCCTGCTGTACTCCCACTTTAACCTTCAGAGGTTCTGATAAGTAACTTTCTAAGTAATTACTGGAATTATACATAGAAATTGAAGTCATTTTAATTCTATTACTCAAGTATGATCTTAAAAGGTTATTCGCATTTCCCCTTATTCCATATTTTTCAAGTTTATTTAGTAAAGCTCATGATCCACACAATTGAAGGCCTTAGTAAGACCTGCAAATATACCATTTTTTTTTTAAGTTTTATTGTCTAAAGCTGTGACTATTTCAATTATAAACTTGTAAATAGCTTGGTCTGTGGATTTGCCTACTAGAAAGCCAAACTGAGAGGATGACAGAATATTATTATTTTTTTAAAGAATGATGCTAATTTTCCAAATATTTTGCAAATGAAGATATTAGGGCAATTGGTCTAAAATTGTTCATGTATGTTTTATTGCTTTTTTTGTGTAGTGGCAGTATTTTTGCGTATTTTAATCTGTCTGGAAAAGTTCCTTGAATAAGTTATAGACATAACATTTAAATTAATTAATCAAATTACTTTTTCTAAACGATCATTAGGCTAAAAATAACAAATACTGAAGTCTTACTTAAACAATATTCATCAAACAAACAATTGTATAACAACTAGCAATTTAATTATCTACAAGCAATAGATTTGCATAGACTGGGCTTAGAGTGCATCTGCGTTTAGTAAAGGTATCATATTCACTGCTCTATGCTTAATTGACTCTAGGCTGACCAGCTCTTGGTTCTGAGCACGGCCGTAGAAGAACAGGTCTGGACACTCGCCTGGAAACTTGACCCCCTTGTTGTTTGTCTGCAGTTCACCAAGTTACCGAGAATATTGTTTTTTATTGGCGCTGATGTTACGGCGGTTGGACTAAACTCCGCCCACTTCCTTTCCGCTAAGATAAACAATTTATCAAATCGTATTTTTTGTCAATTTATGAAATACTTTCTTCGCTCACTATTTTAAGAATAGTCTCCAGCAATCTTCATTTACTTTATAAATTTAACAATGGAAAAAAGTGGGCGGAGTTTGAGTCCGACCGCCCGAAAAACAGTGCCAAAAAGTACGACATTCTCGGTAGCTTGACAAACTACAGCCAAACAACAAGGGGGTCAAGCAAAATACATTGTTAGATAGGCGAGTGTCCAGACCTGTTCTTCTACGACCGTGGTTCTGAGTGTCAGTAACAATGGCTAACACAAAGATGTTAGAAGGGTCCAGATGGAGCATGTCGCCGGGAGTGTAAACAAACACTTGAAGTGGCTGGTATCAATATGGCCGACTAATTAAAAAATTGAGGAAATATGAGTTAGGGGGTGTGTAAACAGCGCTAAAATATAGAGTTTTCAACCTAAAACATCAATTAAAGAGCATAATACATTAATTTACCATAAAAATACCATTCTGATGTGCACTGTTGAGGTTAAAGCAGTATGGCCGCTGGCTAATTTGGTGGCTACCTTTCCCCCCTCTTGGCTTCACTCCTCTCGCCGTCATTTAGACCTTGTGCTACATGCAAAAATAAACACCAACAGGGACTCGAAGCAAAAATCATAAAAAACATATGATTTGCGACACCAGTGCTCCTCTACCAATGCAGCCCGTGGTGCACACCATGCCCACTGATACGGAACGGCAGAGGCGGCAGTACCGCCTCCGCATGTGGGAAAGCACCCGACCACGTGCGCGTAAAAGTTTGCAGCGTCCAGACGCCGCCCCGCGATGTCGAGTGCATGCAGTGTGTGTGCCAGCCAATGAGAACTACCGTTTATTGGTAGGAAAGTGCCCCGTTTACGTAAACTCCAGTAAAATAGCTTTGAAAGAACACATGTCATTTTAGCACCCCCGCATTTGCTACGTCAGAACGGGTTGTGTCACCAACAGATGGCAGTGTTTAAAGGTCAGGGGTAACCTTGTTGTGCTTTTAAATTTATAATTCAATTTATTTTCGTGTTTAACCTTAAAAACTATAGAAACACCCCTGCGCCTCATGGGCAAGTTGGACTCGCCTGTGCAGCCAACCTTGCCGCCCAAGTCTTTTGTGTTTATTTTTGCAAGTGCTTTTCTTTAATTCAACTTCAATTAAAAACTGTAGTGTTTTGTATGTAGTTAATTATTTAATTCATTTTTGTATTGTCAGTTTTCGTTCACGTCTCGTAAATTTTAAATATACTAAAATTTCAAGAAAGCTAAAACCATAAAAACTTTCCCCTAAAATAAATATGGGACATTAATCAGCAAACTATAATTTGACAAGTATTTTGGGCCTTCGCCCTTTTTGTTTTGAAGTGCATTTTGTGTTTCGGCGGTTGCTATCCGCGCTCAGCCAGACGCGGTCACCGGCGCGAGAAGGAATCATCAGTCGGTACTAAGCGGCAGAACGAGGCGGTCGGACGCGTGTCACTCCGGGCCCTTCAAGACTTCTGTGCAATCACTAGTTTACCAATAGCGTCAGTTTTTAAGTTTGGAACCTTTAATTTAATTTTCATTGGTCTGGAGGTGCCCCTCGACCCCTGCGACTCATCCGCCCAGGGGCTTAACTTAAATTATTGTTCACCCACGTGGCGGTTTTTTCCGTACTGCATAGCCCACCGGTCGGGCTTAGGACCGGGTACGCTTATAGCACCACCATGTTTGAGTAGTGTATGGAGTACGGTGCTGTGCAATAAATGCGTCATACACTGAGGTACGTATTTTATTTGCATGCCGCTTCACGGCCTTCATGGAGCGGGACCCTATAACCTGCACTTTCCCAGTGAATTGTGTAGGATGTTTTCTTTTGGTGCTTTGTCTGTGCTACGGGCGTGGGGAACGCCAAAAGATTTCCCTGTGTAAGTATACACGACGATGAGTGGGGAGTATTATTACCACGCCGCGGCTCTCGGCTGCATGGCGCTGTACATTAGAGTCTCATTCTGAGTGCCCGTTCTCCAATAATGGGCTGGCGCTACCAGGAATGTACCCTGCGCACGCCACTGTCGCGCGGGAGAATTGAGGTTTACTTTACCGGATCTACCCGGTGGAATATAAAACCTAAAACCACCCCCATGCGTGTCACATACAACTGACATATCGAAAAAGTATACCCCAAGCGCAGGCACATAATACAAAAGATAAGGAAAATTAGTCTCAGTTTGAAGAAGAAAACAAGAGTGTGTCAGAGGGAGAATATGTATTGAAAGTGAACATACTCATTTGAGACACAAGTTACATTCTTGAGACAAAACATGGGGAAACCACTGTCCCCCCTTTTTTTTAAGAATCGAACACTTGAGTGGCTATGTTTATATGAGTAAACAGGAATAATATATACAGAAAATGGGGTGGTAGTGAGTCAAGATACAAAATCCATCACAATTTTAGATTAACTTAATTTCTACTCTATATTTTCTTTCCGAATTATTTTCGTTTGTTTGGCCACAGTATGGCAACTACAGAAACTGGCTTGAATTAGTGTTTAAATACACCATTAATGAATTCTTGGCTTTCACCGACGTTTCTTAAGGAAAATTGCCGAGCAAAATTGTCAGCGCAATTTTTCGTCAATATCTTGATGCTAACTATATATTTTTTTACAGTGGGCCAAACAAATTCCTCACGCTGTCAAACACTTTGTTTGTTAATTCATCTGTAATAAAATGCATGCAAAATAAGTTAAAACCAAGATGTTAGGTACATGTTGAGCATGCCTCGGAAGAAGAGTGGAGCTACATCGTTGGGGATAGAGACTCACAGACTAAAGTGGTGACGTTCTTGGAGTCACCGGAGCTGCTGAGATCGAGCTGGTCGTTGGCAAGAGTGAGTGCACCAGCCAGGTCGGTGGAGCCTTTCTGGTATGTGATGTTGTGCAGCTGAGAGATGAAGTCACAGGTGGATGTCTCCTGCAGTGCTATGTCCACTGTCGCCTGACCAGGACTGCTGAACGTGATCACACCCGCAGACCGCTCCTGTGATAGTCTACACATGCACATTTCAGCGACATATTAGGCCGTCAGTTAAGGTGATCCAACTATTAAAAAACTTCAGTAGGGAGAGGTGGACTTACTAATTAAGAAGTATGCTTATACACATACAGTGTACATAACGGATTTGTTACTGCTTCGATACAGTTTACAGAAACTCATTTAGGATGTTATGCTTCTAGTCTTGAGGTGAAGCAATGAAGAAATGTTAATTATGAGTCGGGAACACAATGATCAACAACTGTAAATAACAGCTATGAACACCAAACACAATTATTTGCCTTATAATTAATTACCCGTTATGTATAGTATAATATCTATGTGTAACATTAAAACATTTGGAATACATAAATGTGTCAGAAACATGTAATATATTACACACAATATGAGAGTGTGAGGGAATGAGTATATGTAACGTTGACAGCGAGGTCATTAGAGGTGCATACATACAACTTTACACAAGGACAGGAGCCGAGAGAGATCTTACCACTGACTTACTAATACAGCCAAATACTGTAGGTACTCCAGATACTGCTGGATTTCGTAAGATGATGGTCTGCCTAGACACCACTCGAGTGCAGAACTTTGGTATATAGAACATTATTTAAAAACTTCTCAACGTGTGTTGAGTCATGTCCATTTAGGGATAATAGTGTAGAAAGAAGGCCATACACCTGTGTGACAGTCTCAGACCCTTCAATAACCTTTTAAGCTTATTTCATCATGGCCGAAGATGGTAAACATGAGCGTTTCCGCAGTTTTGTTGCTGCAGAATCTAAAAATAAAGTAAAGTCACATACAATAGAGCTTTGTCTTTAATATTACCGCACACCATGCAGTGACATGGTCACTACTGGATGTCTCATAGAGGCAAGCTATCGGAGGAACACTGCACACCACGGGGGTAGCATAAGGTCTGAATGTTGGTGAGGGGAGTGAAGCCAAGAGGGGGGAGAGGTACATACCAAATTTGCCAGCGCCATATTGATTTAACCTCAAAAGTTCACATCAGACTGGTATTTTTTATGGTAAATTAATGTATTATGCTCTTTAATCGATGTTTTAGGTTGAAAACTCTGTATTTTAGCCCTGTTTACACACCACATAACTAAAATTTCCTCAATTTTTTAATTATTCGGCCATATTGGTACCAACCACGTCAAACGTTTGTTTGGTTACAAATCCCGGCGACATGCTCCATCTGGACCCTTATAACCTAGCATCTTTGCTGCACACTGTGTGTCTAGACATAACGTGCTGTGCCATTGCGATATTATGTCGTCCCAGAAATCTTAGAATGAAACTAAGAAACTTCACCTGAAGACGGGAGCAGATGTCAGCTCCCGAAATGTTGGGAAAAGTCTGTACCGGTAATCATAAAAGTTTTTTTGTTATGTTTGTATTACGGACCAATTGCAAGAATCGTTCAAAGATCAAATGAAAAATCTGTCTTTAGAAATCTACTGTGTTCTTTTGTGTCTTCATCGTTGTCTCGTCTAGTCTGTTGTCTGTTACGTTGTCGTTGTTATCCTGTCTTGTGTCCATTATTGTCTTCGTCCTAGTATTATCTGTTGGTATCTTAATGGACGACTTGAAGTACACGCCCCCGGACGTCACCGCAGTGGAAAAATACTGTGGGAAACAAAGCTTGTTTATAAGCATGCTGATTTGTTAGTTGGTAATTGCAGAAAGCAAAAATGTTTCTCATTCATAGATTTGCACGCAAGGGTAAAAAATATTAGTTTCAATATCATGGTTAAGATACACAAATACATAAGATTAATGTTTACCTGAAAAAACTGCCAATTCCTAACAAATAATCAATTTTCTTGACGTACATCTCATCCGGGACATGTGAAGCCAAACAGCTAAATGAAGGTTATGTTTGGCTGCGGTATCCATGGAGATAGGAATTGTATCCCACACCTGACTGAAGCTCCGCCTCTTTTCAAGTCGTCCATTGTGGTGTCCTGAGTTTCACAGATTATTTTATTCTGTATTTCGGTTTTTATTTTTGGATGTTTACATTCCTTTCCTTTGTTTGTTGTTGACTTATTCCTTATGGGATTTTTCATGCTTTGTTGTTAAGGTTAATGGATGTGTGAACTGCAGCCAAACTAGGCTTGTTTTCTCATTTTTTAAGTTAGTTTTTTTTTTTAGTCTCATTCCTAGATTTCTGGGATGACGTAATATTGCAACGGCGTATGTCTACAACAGTACAATACGTTAGTCTGTCCCAGTGCAAGAAATATTCAAAGACGTGTACCTAAGAGGCTAAAGAAAGGTGTGACGTACTCGTATGTGTCATCCTTAAGGCCTTGTTACGGAGTTTTACAGTGATTTCGAAAATATTTTTTTATTGCTACCTAATACTCATATCAAAATTTCGCTGCACAGTCTTGATACTTATATGTTATAATTAGTAGCTGAATTTTTTCTAGAATTATACTGAACTGTTTTTTTTAGAGTTCATTACCCAAAGTACCACGTTTTTCGTCGTGAAAATAAGCAAAAATGAAGGAAATTATTATTTTTTTTTGCTGGCGAATGGTACATTATTAAAAAAAAAAAAAACGCGTCCACAGTATTGTGCATCGTGTGATTGCACATTGACTCAAATTTTTTCAAAATTTTAGTTATTGGCACCAGTCTGAAAAAATCTCGGGAACAAGCCCTTAGCCGATCTTACAGTTGTGCGACACTGCGTAAGCGACGACCGACTATGCGAAGGGCTGCGAACTTTCCACACTACTTTGTCACAGAATAAGTAAGTAGTAGCGACAAGACACGATTTTTATCGTATTCGCTTTCTCTTTGTATTGTCATGGTGTTGGAGTTCGTAGAAGTTTGGTTAGACTGCAGTTTTGTAAGACCTATTGTACAATCTGGGAGGAAATTAACACGTAAATAACCTCACATTTATAATAAAAAACATGTAATTGAAATACAAACAAATTACAGTATTTCTCGAAACATATTCAGTTCTTAAACCAAGGTCTCAAATTCCACATGACTTTCTTTATTATCCTATACGCCCCGAGAGCTGGTACAATAAAAATGGTTAAAAAGCTCCATTATATCGCTTCTATTAGAAATATTTATTACCTGTTTAACTATGAATCTTTATGTTTACAATTTTTAAATATTTAGTTAATATAAAAACTAATTACAGTATCTCTAGCACCACAAGTAGTTACATAAACCTATGCCTCTAATCCACGTGGTATTGTTTACATTTTTGTACGCCATGAGAACTGGTATGATAACAACAATGAAAAAACTTTCCTTCTCGCTTCTGTTACTACCACGGTCGTAAATGTACAGGTCTGGACACTCGCCTGTCTACCAATGTATTTTGCTTGACCCCCTTGTTGTTTGACTGCAGTTCACCAAGTTACCGAGAGTGTTTTGCATCTTTGGCGCTGCAATCAGGGCGGTCGGGCTCAAACTCCGCCCACTTTTCTTGTGCGTTTACATTATAAAGTAAATAAAGATTGCTGGAGCCATGTTTTAGGATTTTCAGCGAATAAAGTATTTCATAAATTGATAAAGAATACATTTTGATAAATTATTTATCTTTATAATGTAAGCACTGGAAATAAGTTGGAGGGAAGTGGGCGGAGTTTGAGCCCGACCACCCTGATTGCAGCGCCAAAGACGCCCAACACTCTCGGTAACTTAGTGAACTGCAGCCAAACAAGGGGATTAAGTTCCCAGGCGAGTGTCCAGAACTGTTCTTCTACGGCCGTGGTTACTACTTATTTATTCTGTGACTTTGTCGTCAATCGATTTTACAATAATGCGACAGCGGCGATGCGCTTAGTTGCTTCCAATGTCATCTTTTGTCAGAAATAGTAACGAAAATGAACAAATGAATCCCGATTGCCGATTTGAATACGCGCGCTTTTATGGTTCTTTGGTTATGTTAAATATATTTTTCCTCTCACTGAGTTGTTATAAAGATTATGTTGGTTATATGTATTTAGGTCGTATGTAAATGTATTTGACTGGTAAAATCACATACTATATTATTAAACACTCACCTCTCTTTTGTTGTTTAGTTACAGATGTGATGGTGTTTAATTCTTCTTTTTCTTCCTGTTCGCATGCGATAGAACATGTCCATTCGAAGCACCTTCGCATAGCTGTCGTCTGCTTGCTCTCCTCTGATTGACTATAGATCATTCGGGATAAAGTGAGCACTAATAATTTAACCTTTCAAATATAGCACTAGCCATTACTGTATATAATTGTACATTAACTATTGTCCCCTTACTGCTTGTATGGTTGGCAGCGAAGTTACGCGGTATAGTTACGTGCATTTTCCTATTTAAATACAATAATACTGAAACAAAATCAATTGAAATCGACTTAATTGCATTTTACAGAAATAATATGTTTTTTTAAATCAATTTGTGCATGTACCTACCGACTGCACAATTTATCTTACGCGCGCAAACATTAGGTGACGTGGTCAGAGAAGTTAGACACGTCCCGTTGTTAGCCGTTACACGCGGAAATATACGAATGGGCTGAAAAATAGAACTTTAGCAGGGTTTATATGAGTGCTCACTTTATTCCGAACCTCCTATAGCCACTTCTGCCGCACTGTCGCTGCCGCTGTGTCGCACAATGGGGAACATGCACAATTTTTTTTTTATGTTTTAATTCAATTTTGCAGGCACTTTAAATCAATAATCACATTTTACTTTTAATTTCTATGCGTTGATTCAAGTGTAATCGGCGAAAAACGTAACGTAATATAAAAAGACCACTAAAACACTTTTATTCAACATGGCGCTCGTTGTGACGTGGTCTGACGAGGCCCAGCCCGCTTGCTGCCTTCTGCTCAAAGCAGTCGTGCGCACATACCATATAAGATAGCAGTGTATAAACATGTTTAATTGTTGTAAATGTATAAGTTTTCTATTTATTATGTAATCTTCATGACTTGTCCAATATCTTCGTACTATTGTGTATTGAAAAGATCTTACGGATGCAATATAACAAACAAACAAAGGGAGAAGTATGACAGAAACTTAAAGTAATCTCGACTTGGCGCAAAACGAAAGCTATTCATGACTTGTGTAGTTCATGTGTGTTCTAATAGGTCCTTAAAAAAACTCGGGAAGTTATTTGTTCCTGCACGAAAAAGTGAAAAATTTCGGAAATCAGTGAATATAAATTATTCGGTGAAATGGCGAATCATCACTACAATCATTTATGTTTTTGTCTTCAATACTTGCACATAATATTTTGGAAGTAGGTTCTATACACGATATGTCCACAAACTTTAATTACTGTTGTTAGTTAAATGTAATCTAAATGGCCGTGTTCGATTTCAGTACAACATGCCCTTGATCACTTCCCCTTGAGCCCTATGCCCTTGTTTCCTTCATGAAGTAGGCTGCATTTTGTGAATTCGGACTTAGGATACGAGAAGGGTAAGTGGCTCGTCCGTTTAGCTGAAGGGGATACTCTAGGGTGTGTATGAGCCCTTGCTGTGAATTCGAATAGCAGCGTGTGTGACGTCACTTCCGCGATGCACTTTTCAAGGGCTTGAAGCATGGTAAGGGCCTTTAGACGTCCAATTTGAACACGGCCACACACTAAGCACTATTTATGCAGGTTACTTATGCCTTTAGTGGCTCAGAAGAAACAATAATATTTATACACAAATATTAAGTCAAAGGCAATCTTTGAGATATTACTGTCAGAGTAAATAACATGCACACAGCACTTTATAAAATACAAAACATTCTTGTGTTTCATGCACTATGCGAAACCTCACATAGTTCGAGGTCCACCGGTAGATAGCAGCAGCATGGAAGAACCCAAGGATTTCCGGAAGTCACTGTAGATAGCACAACACAATAAAATGTACCACTTTTGTATCTAAATATTGGAAAGCCTAGAAGATATTGTTTGAAATTTAGTCCCCTTCAAAATATATTATCAACGCGTACAATTAGAAGATATTCCACGTTAGAGTTAACTTTCGTAGTTGGTAATAATATTTTTTTTAAAAACGTAAACATTTGGCGTTACGATTAATCACATAGAAACTAACCATTTCGGCCCTGTTCAGACATTTGTTACGTTTATTAGTCCTACTTGAGATAAGAAACGAAAGAGTAAGTCACAAAAATTTAGAATAATAAGACATTTCTACTAAACGAGAGGCAAACAACCGAGCAGAATCTTCAGATAAAAAAGCTGTTCGGTTTTTGGAAGAGTCTTGTAAGAAGTCACACGAAAATGACTTTCAGAGTAAAATTTTACGTGAGTTGGCTAGTGATAATTTAAACTATTATTGACATGTTAAGTATGGTATCGAAGAATAACTGACATTGTAGTGAATCTCACGCCACGATCACATTTTACCTTATATTTGAAGCAGACCATTCCGCTACCCCTTCCCTTAGATAGCCTGCCATGCGCACCACCCCACCTTTATGGAACGGGCTCCGTCTGCGTGTTGGGAACGCACCCCACCATGTGATTCCTCAAGAGGCGGTAGCATCCCGACGTCACCCCCACTGCGTATGATGTGTGAACCGAGAGAGTTGCCTAACAAAACACCTATCCATTCGTAGTAATGTGCCCTGTTAGCGAATAAACGAGTAATTAACATTTCTGTAGATGGTGCCCAGCCCCGTGTTTCCAGTTAACTTATGTAAACATGGAGCATCAATACCACTACGAATTAATGTAAGACGGCCAAAGGTAACGTTGTTTTGACTCTGTGAGTGTTTTTGAGATAAACGTCAGGTTTAACCTAAACTGCCACATATACACCCATGTGCGGCCGGCGAGATGGACTCACCCATGTAACCAACCTTGGCCTTTAAAATCCCTTAGTCACAATCATTTTTGTAATTCCATTTATTTGCCAGTGTGTGTTTCGGCGAAGAGCCAGCGAGCAAAACAACTGAATTTAAATGTTTTACACAATTCTTGTTACGTCGTATGATAGGCCTATGTCTCAAATCTAGTGTACTTTTTCAAAATCACGTGATAAACTGAATAAACTTTCCATGAACCATTTTTTCAGACTCTAACCAGCAAGTTCGCCATTTTAAAGGGTTCCGGGCACTTGCCCGCTTATATTTATGTATATCTTGTGTTTCAAAGAGCTTATCCTG
This sequence comes from Medauroidea extradentata, assembly GCA_003012365.1. NCBI lineage: Eukaryota > Metazoa > Arthropoda > Insecta > Phasmatodea > Phasmatidae > Medauroidea > Medauroidea extradentata. The sequence continues at coordinate 47,576 of PNEQ01063478.1, forward strand.
CCACCAGCAGGGCCGCTGCCCAGTTGGCGCGGAGTGCTCGTCAGTTGGTGGTTCGCAGCGTTAAGGCGGTCGGCTCGCATCACTCCGGTATCACTGAAGAAAATTTGAAAGTATGAAATTATAATAGTTTTATTATTTTTACTATATAATACTATTAAATTGTATTATTTTTTCTAATAAGGTTTTATTCCTTTTTGAATTCGGAACTGCCCCATGGTAATAATATAACAATACAACTTTCAAGTATGTATCATATTAATGGCTTTGATTCAATTGAACATTTCATATTTTTTTACTTCTTATAAGGTTCATATTTTAATACAACACTTCATTTTTTTAATAAAAAATTTTTAAAAATCAATAAATGTCTCATTTTTAACTACAGTATTTTAAACACCTTTTGCTCTTTTCTTAACATCACCTTCAACATTAATAACATATGCATTTATTAAATCCAATAAATTCGTCCATTATTTTGTCATTTTTTTCAGCTTTAATTTCACCAATAATTTTTTTATTTATGGTATATTATAAATATTTTTGTCATTATCACTCGTGTCAAAATTTTGAATCAATTCTTTCATACTTTCATAAAGATCGTTAGTTTTAATATAACAAAATAATGAATCAGTATCCATATGACATAATTCAATATTTTTCCATATTTTGGTTTTTAACATTACAATGAAAATCGTACATTAAACTTCTTTATCAATTAAAAAATAGTCATTCCAACATATATTGGTTTATTTCAACATAATTTTGTTTTAGTCATATGTATAGTGGCTAAAGATTTTCTAAATATATATTTCGACCTTTAAAGTTCGGTTTTGCCATTAATTTTCCTACTTGATTAGAGTTTGTACATAATCTAATATCATCTCTATTTCTAAAATTTCCCATTGTTATTCCAAAAACAGAAATATTATTTAATTTATCTTTTTCAAAATTATTTGTAGCTTTATTCTCATTTCTGTGTTTAAATCTATATATTATTTCATTTATTTGATTGTTTAAATTTTAATATTCTATGTACTTTTTTCAATTCCATTCCCAAAGATAAACATTGTTTCAAATGTCTGTAGTGTGAAACATATTTTTTATTCATCACATAAAGTAGTTAATAATTTTTTGGTTTTAGATCCTTTCGTTATTTTAATTTCTGGGACTAATAAAATATCTTTATGTAAATCGTGCAATTCTTTCGGATTATTTGGCCGTGCCAAATCAAGCAACTTATGGTTGCGATAATATTAATCATCTTCTAAAATACAACCATTATTTGAACTGTCTTTTAAATTCATTATTTTTTTCATTCCAATAATCTGAATCATCGAGTTTATGATATATCCATTCAAAACCCCCGAAAGGTAAATATTGTTACAAGTTTGGGTTAGTTACGTTTGGGGATGGAGGTTTTTGATAAATGAAAGAAAATTAATAAAGCTAATCAAGTTGATTTAAAACTATCTATAAAAACCATGTCTATAATGATTAATCACAATAGATGTTAAACAAAACATATAACTTCTATTGACATGTAGGTTATAAATTATAAATAATATATTTATATAAGTTCTCTGTACGTGGAAGGTCTTTCTAATCACTCACAATGGTGGACTCAACGAACGAGCAACGATGAACCTTTTGTGGTCCACAAACACCTTCTTCCCACTACTTGCCGCGATCCAACTCGCCGGACAACCTCGAACATTTGTCGCAACCCAATACTTCTCGCCACTCGTCACTATCATTTTAACTCGCACCAGGCATCTGCCAGCCATAAACTCTCCCGCCTCTGCCGCAGCCCTCTTTGATATACTCACTCTAAAGTCTCGAATTCTCTCGGAAAGTCTTTGATCTCGAACCTCCTGGAAAGGTGTGACATCAGGGTCAAGCACCACCCCGGAAGATAGAGCATGAACAGGAACACTCTAGACCACGATATCTCCTTCTGTTACCCGATATTGGGGTACAGGTGGTAGCCACCGCACTTGAACGCCGAACCTCTTTGTTCATGCCTCCGCAATATCAGCTTCCACTGCTCTCCGATATTCGCGACTTGCAGGTGGTTATTGTGGCATCACTCAAGGTAATACAATCCACAAGGTCTTTTAGCTCTGCCGTCTGATGTGAATCTTCTGTGTAGTAATGTAAACGAGCCATTGTTACAATGGGATTGACCAAGCTCGTTGCTTATTTACGGCCCAACAGACACATCATATGGCGACGAGGATGCTTATACCCTGCACTCTTCGCGAACGATTTGGTTCGAGACATCGTACATCCAATTCGAGTAACGCAAAAAATGGTCGCGTATGTGTCGATGTGTTGGTGCCGTTTGCCGTATTGGTAACGTTTTTAAATTTCAATAGTGAGGTTCGACGGTTCAATTATGTGGTTATTTCTTTGCTTCAAGCTTTGTGACGGTCTCGTGCTGATGTCGTGGCGAAGACATTTTCATTTAAAAATAATCAATTTTCACTTTAAAAATTGATGTACGTTTAAAAAATTGAATTTTATTACATAAAAAATTAAAAATTAAATTTTCATTTTAAAAACAAGTATTTATTATTATAAAAATCTAAGGTTTTTTTCTCTACAAATAAGAACAAGAAAAGCTGCGAGAAAAAATGGAGAGCGAGTTAAAAGAAAAATTTAAACATGATATTTTATCTAATGTTTTTGATAATCACATTAATTATAAAAAATTTAATCAAAACTTAAATATTGCTGATTAACTTAATTTATATATTACAAATAAAAAGTAAAGAATGTGACTGTTGAATATATATTAAGAGAAAAAAACCAACTGACTGGGAAGGTTTTCCATTATACAAATTCTACGAATTTTTGGAAAGAATTTATGGAAAAATGTCAAGACTGAATTGCATGGGAGTGTGTTTCGGCAGCTCAAATATTATCAGAAATATATATAGCAAAATTAGAAGTCTGGGTTGATTGAATTAATATTTCTAAAAATCAAACATTAAGTGAAGAATTTACTGAAAAATTCCAACATAGGGTTGATTGGAAGCGAGTTTCTAAACTTCAAGCATTGAGAGAAGAATTTATAAATAAATTTAATGATAAAGTTTACTGGAAAAATATTTTTCTCTGTAATTTTTCAACTTATATTGCTGCGATAACTGTATTGTTTTCATTATTTAAAATTATTTAAATAAAATAAGTAATTACTATTTTAAAATTAATAATGTTATTATTTCCATTATTCTAAAAAGTTATTTTTCGGAGTGATATTTTTTGGTAAGAAAACTTTTTGAGAAAATATTTACTTATAAGAAAAATGTGAAACTTAAAAATAAATCTTTTTACTGTTTTTGGACAGAAAATCTTGAAGAGAATCTTTTTACTCTTGTCGGACTGTATACATTTTTGTGACACAAAAAAGGGTGCTTGAGCTAGAATGAACAAAATATATCTACTAATAACCACTAAGCAGAGATACAGAAGTGTACAAAAGGTAATAAACTTACGGGCAATAACTGTAAATATTTTGTAATTCGTGAAACGTTGTAAGACGAAATGTAAGTACAATTGGTGAAATGGAAAACTGAAGCCATGTGGAACAGAGTAAACTAACAAGTTACTAATACTGCTTTGACAAAGTGAAGAACTAAAATCAGACTTCCTACTAGTTTCTAAATTGTATAAATAGCATCAGATTATTGTAAACTGGATTGTTTTTATGACCATATTCCATTATGGACGAATGTTGTCGAGTTACTGAAGAACTTCACAACTAAGAAAGAAAGAAAAACAGCAACATGGCTCTTGTCATTTGCACTGTCATCGTTGTCCTGTTCATTTTTGTCACCATTGTTCATATACCTTGTTTTTTTTATTTGTTCTTATTTTGTTTTGGTGCCATTTTTCCTGATACAGCGACTATATTCCGTTCTAGAATTAATTCCTGCTGCTATTTATTGTAGCCTTACTGCATACGACTACTTATAGCCCTTCCCGAAACTGTACAAAATGTGCAAGGTGTTATACGTTTGTGCTAATGCTGGCTTTCCCTGCTTTGCTTTTTTTGCTTTGTTGTGAGGTTTTTCTGTAACACGGCAGCATTAGCTCTAAGGCCTGTTCTACATTGTCACGGATGGAGACACGTAACATGGAAGCGTACAACGTAACTCCTTCCGAATCGATTCTCCAATGGAATGCATGCGGACACGGATAACGCACGGAAGAACCTAAGGAGCTGGTCATCTCCCAACTCTTCCGTGTCCGTGAACATGTGTGGCCAATAGAAGAACGGCATTTACCTACTACTATGTTAGTCATTTCAGTTGTGAGTTCATAAGAATAAGGTATATTCTTTTGATTATAGTAGTTCTGGTAGAGAGAAAAAATTAAGAATTTCGAGGAATTGTTTGTGTACATGGTGAAAGACTCAGAGGAGATCTTTAATAAAACGAGTGCAAATTTCAAAAACGAACTCATTAAAAAATGAAAAGTGGAAAACGATTGCTTCAACTATTAATGAAGTGATCAACAGAAACTATTCACGTATGCTGGTCATGTCCGAACACTACTACGTTAGCCATTTAGGCCCATAATGTGAGCAAGAATAGAGTAGGAAGTTATACCGTATCCAGACCAAGATTACAGCAGAAATAAACACTGTTCACAAGTGAACTCTCGACCATTGGTTGGCTGGTTAGTTAACAGTGTCGTTGCGCCAGGAAATAGGTCCTACGCTAAATTACTGTGTTTTAGTTCAGGATAGGTGATTTAATTGTTCACTTGCGTTTATTTAATCCTCTGTAATACATATATCACTCTGTGTGCATGAAATACTATACGAGCATGGAATGGATTTAATAAGACTTACGCGATGACGCCGTCAGTCGTGATTCCATTTCCTCCACAGCTAGGCGCGATTCCGTTTCTCCACTTGTCGCCAGTCGATAGCACGCGAAACGTATGGAGGTAGTGCGACGGATTGTTGCATGGCCAATGCCGTTCAAGCGCGCGAACAGGCGGAGTGACACAAGCTCCAATCTTTGAATGGATAGAGTATAGCTCGACCTTGGTTGTATTGCGTGTCGTCATTTGTCTTCATACTCATTGGTCAGAATTTCTTACGTTACCATTTCACTGGGGAACAACTGGACGGAGAGCTGAACGCGCTCCACTTACGCTTCCACGACATTGTAGAATGGGCCTAACTGGCGTAGGCCATAAAAACAGTTCTGTTTATGATACTAACCCAGTGCAGGAATCGTTAATAGATCACAGAATGATTGCACCATTGGCAGACTGTTGTTTCAGAAAAATAATTACATCAATAAGGAAGTCAACTTTTGTCGACAGAGCCCATGTCTGTTCTAAAACATTGTGTCGTACTCACGGGAAAGCTCTGACCAGAGCTTCGACGAAGCCCTTTTCTATCTCGAAGTTACTTTCCCCCACGCTGGTTGACTCATCCATCACGAACAACATGGTCGCTGTCTGTTGCGCTTCTGAGATTACGCTCAAGGTCTCATTGATCGTGTTCACCATGTTCGTGGCCACCTGCACCGTCGCTGCAACAAGGTTCATGCAGTTAGTAAGAGTGACAAACTAGAACATAAACATTATATATTTTTTACGTTATCTACATAGCTACCGACTAAATGTTCTCCCACAACAGTACAACTAGTACAGTAACGCCAGCAGACCTTTGATTTGTCATTATGTAGTAGCTCCAAGCATTTCCCTAAAAGTTTTCATGGACATCAACATGCAGTATTCTCATATGTCAGCAACTGAAGTGCTTTGTATTCGATACTCATGACGATTACTGCCTTTGACAAATAAAGATAATGCATGGCAGTACTTACTATACTGGCCACCAAGGTGATCCGGGTTCAATTCCCCGGAATCATACAACGAAGTATTGACACAGGCACATATATAATTTTGACGTACCTGAATATAGAATGGAACTCTGAACAAAAAATTCATAAAGATTGTTACATACAATGTTTTACATCTGATAATACTGTTTATCTATGAATGTTCCTTAACATAATTTACAGCCGAACCCCTCAAATACATTACTTCATTCGTCCATTCACCCATCCAACTACCTTTCCACCAATCCATTCACTAACTCAAAAACACATCCATCAATCACCAAATAAAATCCTTCATGCATCCATATACAGATCTATCCCAATATCTATTCATCCACCTACACCCGCCCATTCATTCATCAACCCATCCATCCATTCACCCAACCATACACTCACATAACTAACTACTAATCCACCAATTAGTTCATTCTCTGTCTATCCATCTGTCCACTGAGCTACCCACACATTTATTCGATTACCTATTACCGACATCTCACTTATGCATCCATCCAAGAAACTGCTCATATCTCTATCTAGACACATGCATACATGTATCCAACTACCTCAAGTAGCATAATATGTTTCAGATATGTATCGGAAGTAAAATTAATAAATGCAACATTTCTGCAACATGTAAAAATGTAACTGAAATATTGGTTGAGGGTGATGCTCATTCAGCCACTCGGCCTCTCGTCCAGTCACCAACCCATCTATACACTGCTGTGCGCTACTGCTGGAGGTCAAAAGAGACAGCGATAGTACTCACTGTTACAGGAGGGTATGAGGTTGAGGCCATACGAGCCGTGCCATCCACTGCTGGTGCATGTGATGTCGGCGCTGCCTATGAGCTGGCGGTCAGCATCACACATGATGTTACACTTGGTCTCCTCCAGGCTGTCATCAGCTGCACACTGAGCAGGATCCCAGTGACCACCATCGACCACAGGCAGCTTAGAGCACCCTGCACACACAATACACTGTGTACACAAGAACATCTACTGTTGCACTGTCCTATGACTGTGCCGAGTACAACGTTAACCAAGGTACAGCACGAAGCCGAACAATTGGGACCATCCTTAGCCGTGGGATTCTTGACAGGAATGTGTGTGTAAACATACATATGTGTGAATATATGTGTGTGTCTATAAATAAATATAAATATATACATATACAGATTGAAAATATATTTGTTTTTTAAACACATTCTTTGCGCCGTAATATTCTTTTATTTTGATTCGCTTTTGCTAATCTAGCTTATGCATTACTGCATGACACACATAACCAATCAGACAATTATGTGGAAGTGTCTTTACTTTTGGTCAAGTTGAGATTGACGTATGCATAACTGAAAGTCTGCAAAATATGAAGTCATACAGGGTATTTATCGCCTTCTTAAACTATGGTAGGTTTGCCTAAATTTATAATTATAGTAACATAGACATGTTTTCGTCAATATATTCGTCTGTAGCATATTAATATATATTTCAGACTTGTACGAGTACGGTCATTTTGTGATATCAAAAAGGGGATGAAATAAGCAGGTCATGGATGCATAAAACTTGATAATATCATGTAACCTAGAAAAAAAATTGTATCCATCCTTCTGGGGTATGTGACAATACAGGTAAGACACTCACGTATCTGGCAGTTGGCAGTAGTGGGCAGCTCGCATGTCTGTGTAAGCTCGCTGAAGTGCTGGCCTGGGGGGCAGGCACCCAGGTAGGGCGCTCCCTGCATACACTCACAGTACAGGGTGCAGTCTGTGGGGTGACGGACCCGCGCCCCACCCTTTGCGGTGCAGTTGACAGATGGAGGACAAGATGGCGGCGGAGACCCCGGTGCTGCAGTGGGCTTGGGCGGGTCCTGGCAGGTGATGAAGTTGGGCACACAGGTGTTGGTATGTATGTCGAACTGGGAGCCATTGGGACAGAAGACTGTACAACCCTCGCCAGCAACGCACATGGTCACGAAGCCACAGTTCAACAGGTCTGGCACATACTGTGTGCCAGACTTGTTGCTGGCTGGGCACTTGTTGAATATCGCGCTGCCTGTCTTCACCTCCAAGCTTCCGTAGTACTTGGGTTCCAGGGTGTTATGAGACAGATCTGGAAGCACAGTTTGTCAGCTGGAACATTATCTTGGGACAAAACACGATAAAACAGTAGTATTCTGTATGGAATCATGAAACCCAGATCAGAATGAAATAAATTGCATAGTATTCTATGAGCATTGTATGTGCATTGTGTCTGCACAAAACAGCTGAGGCATTTATCACTAGGTAGTTACCTTTGCATTTTCCCAATCAATAAGTATTATTATGTATGCTTAGTATGATAATTTAACTTTATATACAGAACTAACCAGTATGAAATGTGCTGGATTTTCGTGGTAAGTTTATGAAAGAAGTATTTACGTGATGTGCTTTATATGGTAAATTTATAAGGATATTATGACACAATGTTTTCATTTTGAATTAGAATGGAAAATAATTTTTAACTGTCATTACTTTACCTTTACTTTTGTGTAGACACCACTGTTTATTCTCCTTTAAATGTAATGTTAACATCCGATTCGATTTTTATTATTATTTTTATTATTAAATGTACAACACTTAGAAAATTTAAGAAAAGCCAAATACGAGACAGTTTACCAAGAGCTATAGCCTATGTCTCACCTGCTCGAAATTTGCGGTGAGTGCGAGAGTCTGTGATGTTGATGGTGGCGTCAAATTGGAGCTGGGCTGGACACTTGCCAACGACGATGTTGCACTGACAGGTGTAGGGGCAATTGGATAGTGGCATTGTGGTGGGGCAGCCACCACTGGGGCATTGTCCTGCTTTAGCTTTGGCGACCCTTGTCGACATGTGCCCCAGCTGTCCGGGGTCCATAGAGATGTCGTTAGGCCCTGCAAACACACACAACAGTAGCAAAACATACTAGCTTCATCGATGACATTTTACTTGCACAGTGTGGCAACATTACACTGTAGTTAGTCCCCTCTTGCACTCCACAGTTATGTTACGTATCTTACAGCCACCGTTCTGAGCTGCATGTCATGGGTGTAGGTTAAAGTCCCGAGCAATCCAAACATGATTCTATGTTTACTTCAAACACACACACAATTCAATATTATTGAGTCCTTCATAAAATTCGTGTTCATATGTTTTATAATAATTAACTCTTTCTGGGTGAGTTGTCACTGGATGAATAGCTGATAAAATAACTCATAAGAAATATTTTTGATAATTATATTTAATATTTTACACACTTTTTTGTTTAATTTTTTTCTTGTAAATCGACATAAGAACTCCTTTCAATGGGCTATATTTTTTATAAGGTCAGACTCAAATATTTCATTCAACGTCCACTGATATTCTCGTCCTTCAAATTTTTTTCCAATTAGGCTAAAATTTTAAATTTACTTTGCTCATAATATTCGTCTAAATCAGTTCTTTTTAAAATAATTTTATTTTTAGTTTTTAAGAATGCATCGTGAGATTGTTCAGAATTATTAGACCCTCTTTTATATTCAGTATTAAGTTTTAAATTTACTTTTTAATTGCTTCGCTCTTGGTGTTCTTTTATTTCGTTTATTACAATTAGTTTCGTATCAACCAGCATACTGTTTTGCATCTATATAATCATTTATATTACCAGTAATATCAAATTTTTTCAATCTCCCTTTAATTGCTGATTCATTTTCAAATATTTCTACATTATTATTTATTGTATCAATTAAAAATAATATTTCCTAATTTTACATGTAGTTTTCTTCGGTCATGATTTTTATATGCTTGTTTTTAATCTATTCCACAAATTTCACAATTTAAAATATGCTTCTCAAGTTAAGTTTTTTATTTATATATTAAATCATTTTAAAAATAATTTTTGCTATTGGCTTAAGCCATTTACGAATTATACTTTTCTCATGACTCTTTTATTTTTCTGCTTATAATCATTATGATATTTTTCACATATTTCAATAGTATTTTTATGTTTTTAGTATTAAAATGTGTTTCTCTGCGAAATGGTTTATAATAATTTTCGCAAATATTACAATTACTTTCGTCTCTCGTAGTTTCTTTTCCTTTGCAAAAAAATATGTAGTTTTTAAAATTTAAATTCATTAGAGGACGTATATTGTGGGATATAAATATTGTTTATGAAGGTATGAAATATTGTGACAGTGGTAATAAAATGCACTCTGTTCGATTCAAAGAGAAAACATTATTTAAGTAGTATACATCTGCATAAAAAATTTATAAGTATATAAATTAAAAAAAATATATTATAAAAAAAGTTTCTGAAGACAAATTGATGTGTTTTTTTTTTTTTTACCTATACGATGCCAGAGCCGGAAATTCCATTATGAATAAAATATAAAGTATACTTAGTAATTAAAATATTTTTTAATTTTTCAGAAAGTGGGTTCACATCAGCAGAAATACCATTTAGTAGCTGGAATTTTTCGGTTTTTAACACGAAAAACTCTTTAAGTCAATTTTTTATTGATTGAGGTAATACAGAAAAAAATTTTGATTATTTTTGTATTGATTTAATTTTTTATATCGTTTATAATATTTTTAATTTAGGCTGTATAATCTTGGCACTTTATTTCTGTTTCAAAATTTTTTTTATTATCTAAAGTTGTAATTGGTTCGTTTGTTTCCGCAAATATCATTTTAAATTTTTATATTTTGTAATGTTATCTTGAAAATGAATTGGATATTTATATTTTTTAAAAATAAAATAATAATTTCTTTAGTACTATAATTTCTTATATTTAAAACATAAAAACTTAAAAAATCATAAAGTAACATTCAAACCACTATATACATTTAAAAGTAAAATTTATTGTTTTCTTTATTAAAAATTGTTTTCGGTATTACATCGCCCCTGAAAAAAGGGCAAAAGCCGTTCTTGGTCTAGAACCGACAAATTCCATCAACTCCCTATAATTTTATGATGTAATATTAAAAGCAAAGGTGTATTGCAATACACCTATATGTTTTAAACTAAGATTTTCATACCTAAAAAAGAAGGCAAGTACACCCATATCCGCCATTTTCGGCCGCTAGAAAATATGCTTTAATGAGTGGTGACGAACCTGGAATGAAAATACAGACAAGAAACATTCTTCGAAAGCTGTTCTTAAACGGATATCACTCATGCCCATTGAGCAGTTTTCGAATAATCTTGAAACGACCGGAGCTCTGCATGCCGCTGCGCAGCCTGGGTAGGCGGTCGCCTTAAGGGTGTTCAAGTGTGATAAAATCATAATTTTATGAAATATTGTAAGTTTTGTAGACGATACTTGTGAGTACATTTTATTATCACGAAACAATTTTATCTCTCATAGTTTTCTCATAATGGGGTGTCTAAGTAAAAAATTTGCTTGTTCCACTGCCATGCAAATAATAAAAACCAACTGGCCTACTTAAACAAAATAATTAACTGTGAACTTATATCCCATGAGCTATGCAATAAAACATCAAAAAACCCACAACGTAATATTTTCAATTAAAAAAAATCGCAAAATGCAGAAAAAAGTTGTAAAATCAGCAATTATTTTAAAATACTAAAACCGTTCGCGGAATTTTTTCAAATGTTTTATTACGTAACCGATAGTATCAGTGTATTATTTCACGTACGTAAGTCAATTAGTTTTCACTGTTTGCATGGCAGCAGAACATGCAAATGTTGACTTTGACGCATCGTTATGAGAGAACTACAACAGCTAAAATTTTTTCGTATGAGGAAACTTCACTCCCAAGTATCGTCTACATATAAATATGAAATTATGACTTTATTCACAAGTCCCAGTGTGTTAGTAGTTGAAGGCATATGGGCGGTTTGTGATTAAGTGAACATTATTTAAGACCATCTTGTCTAGAATTATAATTAAAACATATTATATATTGTGTCTTCTTGCATTAACTTTTGTGTACAATACTATCTTTACACTTAGATTATTTCTTAGGAATCTTTTTATATTGAAAATGGGTAGGAAACGATGAAATATCTGAAAGAGAAAAAGTGACTAGCATTTCAAAAGTGCTTAATTTAGCATGAATCACGTATACCCACCTGTGGCGCAGGCAGAAGTGTCGACCCACATGAAGACATCCAGCTCTTTATGGAAGAGAAGACTGGTAGGGCATGTCTCCATGTTCTGCGTGATGGAACAAGAGCACGTGTAGCAGCATTTTTCCTGGGGCTTCCCGGCAGTACAATACTTGGGCACAGCGGTACATCCGGCCGTAGAGGGGTCCTCGCAGGTAGAGTTGGAGGGACTGAAGTGCTGGCCCGGGGGACACTGCCCTGGGATCTTCTTGCCTGCGTCGCACCTCCAGTACATCGAGCAGTTGTCTTTGTCTGCCAGGTACACTATCTTGTTAAGCTCATCATATGGCGGGCACTCACCCTCCTGGGCCTGCCCCTGATTGGCAGTCATTATTACAACTATGAGTACTAGTGCTGTTTTCATTATACCTATGACAGAACAGCACAACTTACCAATCAGGAATGGTTGCTGGGTAGGCAAAAAAAAAACTTTAAGGGCACTGTCTACACTAATTTTCTCCACCATGTTTTATTTGTACCAGATTCCCTCCCCCCTCCTTTATTTATACATAACTTGTAACTACATTTTCCTAGGATCAATTTTATTTAATCTATCATAGTTAATGCACAATGGCTTGTTAAAATCAAAATGTTGTATGTCACGATTTTAAGAACGACACCAAAACTGACTTGTCGAAGTGAGATAAGTCACTATAAATAACAATGCTGAAGACTGTAAAATTTCCTATATAAAAATATAGTCAAATTTCATAATTGTTTGTATTGTTGCTATTTGTTAGTTTCTATTTTTTTATATAGTCAAATTTCATAGTTATTTCAATTGTTGCTATTTGTTAGCATATATTTTCTTAGGTTCCTGTGATGTAATCCTCTTCAATATTTTTCAACTTCAAGTTCTTTGACTGTCAAGCATAGTAATTGTAATATTATTATGTTGGCTATAACCTCATATTGTGTTTGTCTACCAATTGAATGTTGTAAACTTCTGTAAATTTCTTACTTTGTTAAACATGTACAAACTCCCAAATTGACAATTCCGAACACATGTCGTGTAAAAAAGGATGATAGTAAATCAAATCAAAGTTAATTATCTTTGTATAAGAAAAAAATCCAGAAACTTAAAATTAAAATGTGAATGCAAAAATATTTAATTTTGTTATATATATATATATATATATATATATATATATATATATATATATGAAACCTTGTTGCCTACAACATTGTTATTCAGTTGGTTTTAGCGTCATTCATAAAACCATGACAAGCAACAAAATGACTTTGACAAGTCATTGTGCATAAACTATGATAGATAAAAAAATTTCGCGAGAGAAATATTTAGTCACAGTGTATGTGTAAAGAAGAAAAAATCCAGCAATAGTATAAACAAAAAAATAGATGAAAATTGCTGTATACAGTACCCTTACCGTATCTTCGACAGCGAAATAATAAGAGACTATATATATATATATATATATATATATATATATATATATATATATATATATATATATATTTGAAATAACAATCAAGCTTCATGGTTTTGTATTTATTATTTAGATTACATGTTAATTTGCTATCCAAACTTATTATTATCAATGCTTATAAAATTTTTAGCTAAATTGTTTTATTTATTTATTTATTTTTTTTTTTTCCTTCTTCAAAGTCTCTTGAGTGAAACAATCTCATATGAGCTGTTTGTTTTGTTGAACACCAGTTACATTTTATTCTATTGCAGTTGTATTAACTAACAAAAAATTGATATGCACATTTTGAAAAAATAAAAATAAAAGAAAATGAGTTTTTAATTTCCAATTTTATTTTTTTGTATAAGTTTTCTGTCATGAAGCTCTGAACATTAAATTAATTATTTAAAATCCAATTTTTATAATTTTCTTGTAAATATTTTTTATTAAATTAAAAATGTTAAATGGACTTGTTACATAATAATTCAAATAAAATGTAAATTTAACAATAAAATGAACAAATTAATTAAATCTATAATAAGTAATTAATGTAAAACAAATTTCGTGAGATGTTAAACATGGAAAGTTTTTCATCCTGTAAATATAAAACTTTAAACATATTAATATGTACTTGTAAAATATATATTTGTTTATAAGCAAAAACATTACGATAGACCTATGTGTTAAACGAAATTAAAACATAAGAGGAAGTAGGCTACTATGCGAATGTGATACATCAATTGCAAATATTTACCTTTAAAAGCATAAACATACTAAATTATGCAATGTTATTATATATTTACAAGTCAGTTATTATAACTGTAGCGAGTTAGTGCTTTCGAGGGCACTGGGCGAGGTCGTCTGGCAGGGCTCTACTTCCCCTCGCTACATATAACCCCTGGCATCGAGGCAGCAGGCTTAACCCTTCTCTTTCCCTTCCCCCTGCTTCCCTATCTCTAGTCACGTGACGAGTCAGTGGACTGCGCCCCACCTCCTCTCCTCCATATTCCCTCCCCTGGCTTAGCATGTCACTCGCGCCTGACTGACGTCACAGGTGTTCTGAATGGGTGGGTACCTGTCAGTCATCCGGGACAAGAATTCAGCTCGGAAGTAAATGAATGTTCCCGCAACACCTGGAATGTTTAGTTTACGTCAACCAGCATGGTCGGCGAGGTCTGAGAATATTCTGGGCTTCTTCGCGAGCGACTATAAATACCGGCCCACTGTGCGCATAGACGGAGTGATTGACTGTTCAGCTGGTGAGTGCACGCGACGTACTTGGCAGCGAGGGACGAGGCGGGACCAACAGATTGAGGAGAGGCTACAGAGGTGTGTACGACGGTGAAGTCGTCGAGTGGTGTGTGAGAGTGGACGAACAGGTTGAACTGTATGTAGCTGTGCATTGTGAGATATTTCTAGATAGAAGCTTATGTGGTCGGAGGACTGATTTGAGAGAGAGACGTTATTAATTATACACTAGAGTACTAAATTACGCTTTTAGGGAGATTACCTTCATACAATATCTGCAAGTGTTTATTTGAAAGTGTGAATCTCGAGTATTGTATACTTGGAATGTAGAGTGTTTATAGTTAATGTATTTTATATACTTTATTATCTAAGCCACCATCGAAAACTAACCTGGCTACGCCAAGGATAGCAAAGATGTTACAATATGTAATGAAAATAAATCTATTGTTTCATATTTTCTTAATAAAAAACGAAAAAAAAAAAGTAGAAAAACGTTAAAATTTTTGTGGATATGGAAGAAATCACTATGAGATAAATAACGACAAAATAAAAAAGTAATTATTTGTGAATTTGAAAAATATGTTTGTAATGAGTATCTTAAAATACGTTAAAAAACGGCATAATTATACTGAAATTTATTTAGTTTTGTTAATTTCTTTCTGTTTTTTTTTTGTTTATATAGTCCATCTCTTGTAAGTATTCCATTTTTGACAATTGTGTTGGCAGAGCTTTTACAGCAGTTTTTGCACAAACACACTCTGCTGGCTCTCAAACCGCACAGTACATCAAAGTGAAAAATATTTTTCTGTAGAAATTTGTACACAAGATAGTCTTCAGAACTGTCTAAGATTGAATTTTATGTGAGACAGATTCTTATAGATACTTATCACCACACCAAATATGACTACTGTAAGCGTTGACGAGAATATTGGTCTCTGAAATAGTGCGATAGAAATTAACTAATACGATATGAGTGGAGACGATAACATTTTCTAAATTGAAATTAAGTATAAAGACTCTTTACACATTTAAAAAAATTTCTTAATTGATCCTTCAATAAAATAAAGCCACAATGTTCCACTTGTAAAACACCTCTTATAATTGCTTCCACTTTCACCTAATTATGTTAACGATAACAACAATTTACCATTTTCATATACTAATGTTAAAGAAGACAAAAATGTTAATAAAACAGAACCAACAGTTTAATGAAATGAATGAGTTAAGAGATTTGGCTAAAAAAATTTTACGAAAATCATTACTACACTCAAGCAACAGCGAAAATATTCAATGCTATCAAATCATTGATTTCAACCTTGCAAAGAAAGCAAAGTTTATAAAGTGTACCATTGTCAAATGTCGAACACTGAAAAAAATACGTATTAGTCACTGCAAAATATTTTGTTAAAATGGACCTTACCAAATTTTTTTGTAGTGGTTACAAAAATTTTTTGTAGTCACTGCAAAACTTTATTGGGGACAGCAAAATTTTTTTGTGGTCACTACAAAAAATTCGGTAAGGTCCATTTTAACAAAATATTTTGCAGTGACTAATAAGTATTTTTTTCAGTGAATCATCTAATAAAATACATAAAATAAAAAGATGAAAATTAATAAGAAATATTTCCCTTCTTTTGTGACAGTGTATTTCTACCCCGAAGAAGAAAAAGGAGAAACAATTACTCACAATTAATTACGCTTTTCAGTGCAGATTAGTAACATTTTTAATATAAAATAATATGCTCTGTGTGTGTGTATGTGTGTGTCCATATGCATGTGTTCCCCTGCCCCCTAAAAGCATTTGAACCCATAAACCGATTTAATAAAACTTTGTACACGTGTAGCAATACGTAACCTGGCATAACTTTTGTTTATTTCGATCATTCAATGTATATATTTTAAAACGGCGACAACTGTAACATTTTTTCGATTACACTAGACATCTAAGGAACCATATGTTCGTCAAACTCATTTCGTACTAAGTAACGTGACTCGGCTTTTATGCATTTTGTTCACGACTTGTTAATATTCTCAGAATGGTGGAAATTTTTACCATTTTTGCATAATATAACATATCTGTTGTCGAGGAAATGTCATTCCGTATGCCATCAAACATGGTAAGTACACATACAGATTATTTATACAATGTTAATAATTTCAACATTCCTCGTCATTTGAACATTTTTTTTAACACACGGAAATCTAATGAAGCATTTTTTAGAATTCCATCAAGCTCTATTCACGTGTAGTATATAGTAAGATGACTTGATGTTAGCATTTATTGTTCATACCGTGTCTGTATTTTCAAAATAGCACCTATCTGAACATATTTTTAAA
The DNA here is from genome assembly GCA_003012365.1 of Medauroidea extradentata. Lineage (NCBI taxonomy): Eukaryota > Metazoa > Arthropoda > Insecta > Phasmatodea > Phasmatidae > Medauroidea > Medauroidea extradentata. Next base: position 64,575 of record PNEQ01063478.1, read on the forward strand.
ATACGAAATATCTAAGGAACCGTGTATCAGAATTTCAACAAACTCTGAGCTGCACACATATCGTAACTAGATGTTTACCGTTCTTACGAATCGCAGAACCGAATATCTGATAGGCGCATTTCTCCTTACAAATAACATATTTGGATTCCAAAACTATTTTTCAATAAATTTAGAATGTCCAACGACTTTGTATGCCATGAAATTATACTTCAGATTTCTTAGTATTTTCGTATGGATTTTAACCCAACATCCACAAAAATCCATGTCAAATAATTCAAAATTTTCATATTTCCAAATATTTAAATTCAAATCATTTTTATTTACAGCTATTGTGATGGTGAAATAAACTTTTTCCACCCGAACAAAACGGTAAACAAAATGAAAATTATAATCATCATAAGGTTCGTCCAAAATTATATAACACTTCTTCCATTTACGAATATATATATATATATATATATATATATATATATATATATATATATATATATATATAAATTGGTTGGGGCAAAATACCCACTCTGTTTCCTTTCGCATCAGACCTTAGCCTTTTCACTGTGTCATATCCAGTCATTCACTAGTATGCTCCATTTCACATTTCATATAAGTTTGGATAAATTTGACAGCAGCTTATGGGCAGTAATTTGTAATATTATGTTATTTGTGTTACTGCACAAGACAGACTTTGCAGTACAAATACTGAAATGGACATCTCAAGTTCATTTTAGAGCTAAAAATGTCTTGCATTGTGCAACAAATCACAAAATACTGATAATTAATGCCCATAAGTTGCTGTCAAATATATTGCAAACTTTTATGAAACGGAGTATGCCAGAGCCGTTTATAGCCTCGACTATTTGTCAGGCATGCCAACGCGAGAAATTAATTTCCAGTTTTTACGAGCGACTTAAATTTGGTACTGTGACACATTACGCAGAAAGGGGAGGAGGTGGAAACAGAATTGGTATTTTGAGAAATTGCTATACGTAGCTGGTTCACGATTTAATTATGCAAGTTAGTAATGGCCACTAGTAACCTGTCAGAAACCATGAACCGATTTTACAATTTACTCCATGTAAAATAAATCGCTGTGTACAAAAGAGAAAAGTGACTGACTGAGTGACTGACACACAGACAGGCAGAGAGACAGACAGACTGACAGACTGACAGACGTACTGACTCACAGACAGACAAGCAGAGAGACAGACTGACTGACAGACAGGCAGAGAGACAGACTGACCGACATATCAAACTATAGCCCAAACCATTAGACCTAGAAATGTGAAAATTTTTGTGTGGGATCTCTTAAGGTCGTAGGCGAGCACCAAAAAGGGATTTTTTTGAAATGTGTCCCCTAAGGGGGTGAAAAGGGGTGAAGTGTGTATTATGAGATTTGTCTACATAGCTCAAACCCAACTGCCTGTAATTCTGACTTTTACTTCAATAGCCAGTTTGGTTTTTCGAAATTCAACCTTTAAGGGGGTGAAAAGACCTAATGTGTTTTCGATAAATTATCGATATCTATCGAACCATTCGTGATACAGCGTTGCCTTTTACTTAAAAATTATAATGATGTGAATTCTCAAAATTTAGTTTTTTTTCTTTCGATTTTTCGAAACTCGACTCTCAAAGAGTCAAGTAGGAAAAATTTACTTTTTTATTAATCGTCTGTACAACTCGAACTCTATGGGCTATCGTGCTTTATACTTCAATTAGATACATATACAAATATATAACATAGGACTTCATGACGTTTCGAAAGTATTTTTTTACCAGTTTGTAAAGACGTGAAATGTGTTTTCGATTATTCTTTTATAACTATCGAACCAGTCGAGCTATCGAAGAGCTGTTTGCTTAAGATTGTTTACCAAATAACCGAAAATATAGTTCAGTGTATTTTTTAATTTTGCCCCCAAAGATGTTTAAAAAAAAGGTAAATATGTTTTCGATTCGTGATCGATAAATATATCTTTCTCAGCGAATTTTTAGATATTGACGCGATTTTTATTTTTCATATATATTTACTTTAATACTTGAAATGCATTTTGTTGATTTTTCGAAAATTGACACCATAAGGGGTAAAAAGTTATGAAACGGGATAACATGTGTTTTCAATTACTCGTGTGTGTGTATATATATATATATATATATATATATATATATATATATATATATATATATATATATATAATCAACGGGCTATCGTCACGGTTTCCACTCAAATTTGACACTTATACTATAGCCATAATTGTATATTTTTTTTTTATATTTCGAATTCGGAAGGAGTGAAAAGACATTGAATGTGTTTAAGCTAATTCCATGAGTGATATCGAACCCACTGAGATATGAGAATGGCTATGTTTTATGATGATAAATACGTAAATTCCCGTAAATAGATTTTAGAAATTTTCTAAATCAAATCTCTTAGAGCTGTAAATAAATAAAAACATTTTAAACTGAACCGTCGATTACCTTTTAACTCAACGGGCTGTCGTCGTAATGTTCACCTCAATCGCATACTTGTACATATTTTTAATACGCGATGGTAAGATTTTGCAATGTTCGATCACAAAAAAGTTGAAAAATAGCAAAAATTTATTTTAGTTCACCCCATAATATCTACCCAACCAGTTGAAATACTGAAATATTTTAGCTTCGTAATGATGCTTACATAAATACGAAAAATAATTAGATCTGTTTTAAAAATGAGACAATTACTCAGAAATACCCATTGGAGGGGGGGGGGTTGTAATCTTTGTAAACATCTCAAAGCAGACGATATAAAAACAAGTACAGCATTAGAGAAGTGTTTTATATGGAAGATTAACATTCTGCAATTATATCGTTACATATGGTTGTACAACCTCTATGGTCCCAGTAACTGAATATTTTATTTATATTTAATTAACTTCATACGGCACTAGTAATCTCACTTGATGTTAACGAGTCATCATACCACGTATACTATATTATACCATCTAAATACTTAATATTCAACGTCTGTTTTGCAATGACTATATATAAGGCCCAGGACAGTTAAGATTGGCAGGGCAGTTATCACATGGCAGATATAGCTACGTAGCCAACTGCGGAGTAAGCTCAACCTGCAGCTTGGTTATCCTAACATTTGATGGCCGAGCTACTAATCTGGCGTAAAGAAGAGGTTCTTCAACAAAAGTAAATATTCTCTGTTACGAGTAACACACGCGAGCAATACCGCAGGCGGACTGTTGGCTTATGTCATAAAATTAGTGTTTGTTTGTCTTCTATGCTGTTACATACCAGTCATTCAACTGCGATGAAACATCTGCAAAAATGGGTGGGGGAAGGAAAAACGAGGTAGAGGGAAGGAACAAGATACCCAAAAAATGTAGTGAACAAATAAACTTTTGTGAATTGTTTGAGTTATTTTTCAAGCAGGTGGGCAATACAGCGTAGAGTGGCAGAATGGACACCTGGAATACTATGAAACTTTTGTGAATTGTTTGAGTTATTTTTCAAGCAGGTGGGCAATACAACGTAGAGTGGCAGAATGGACACCTGGAATACTATGAAACTTTTGTGAATTGTTTGAGTTATTTTCAAGCAGGTGGGCAATACAGCGTAGAGTGGCAGAACGGACACCTGGAATACTATGAAACTTTTGTGAATTGTTTGAGTTATTTTTCAAGCAGGTGGGCAATACAACGTAGAGTGGCAGAATGGACACCAGGAATACTATGAAACTTTTGTAAATTGTTTGAGTTATTTTTCAAGCAGGTGGGCAATACAACGTAGAGTGGCAGAATGGACACCTGGAATACTATGAAACTTTTGTGAATTGTTTGAGTTATTTTTCAAGCAGGTGGGCACTACAACGTAGAGTGGCAGAATGGACACCAGGAATACTATGAAACTTTTG